>VFFE01009204.1:183668-329488 GCA_008921705.1 Burhinus oedicnemus
ATCCATATGTTGTCAGGAATGATCTATTAAAGTTATTATGTTCAAACGATAGGAGCCATGGGAACCAGATACACCAAGGGGTTGCCTTAGTGTTCTAGTTCGTTGCTCTCCACCATTTTCCCTTTAATGTTAGACCATTCTGTATTGTTCTGGTCATGGTGTTATTATGTGGCCCAGGTGGAGAGGGAATCACGCCAAGTATCGAGAGGCCTGAGAGCGGCAAGGGGGGTTGCACCACCACACTCCCACATACGCATTTGCTGCCACTGCTTTTCCCTTGTGCCAGCTCTGGCACTCACCTGACTCCTTGGTGAGCCAAATGCTTTTACTAAGCTGGCAGCATTTTTGTAACAGTCATTACAAGAAAGGTAGCAGAGAAATGAGATACCTTCAAATGTTCTTTCCTTGCTTTATTTTCCCCAGTGATGCTTTTGAAGTTTCTGCCCAGCCTGACAAGCTGTAACACTCATGTGATATGACAGAATTCTGCTTGGCTGAGTCAGCAAAAAACTAACACATCAAGAAAAAACACATAGTTTTCTGCCAGTTTACTGAACTGAACCCATTCAGCCAGGGACCAGATGAGTGCCAGAGCAGGTGGAAAGGAGTGGCCTGACCTCCCTTCCAGGAGTGGGAGGAGAAAGGAGAAAGAGCAGGACCACTGCTGCAAGCCATTATTCCACTCAGCCAGTGTGCTGAACTGCTCCCTCAGAGGGGTAAAGCCCTAAAGCTTGAGAGCAGAAAAACTAGGGGTAGGAGAGAGAGGGCTTGTAGCAATCTTTGTTTTTAAATTAATCTGTTAAATACCGTATGAAATTGATCTGTACTCTTGCTAATGACACTTGGATTGTGTTATAAAATATTAGCGTAGAAATAACTTTCAATTACTGAGCTTATTACATTTATTTGCCTTGAGGAGTACATTGCTGATACAGAACAACAGATGAATAACAGGCAAAAAGCTAGCAAATTAAGCTCTTTAATACACTATTCGAGGTTGCAGCATAAAGAATAAAACACATTCTAGCACTACTGTGGCAATAGGTCACTATGCATCCATTACACCAATTCTTAAGTTGAAATTTCTGTTTAAATACGTATGTTATTGCAGCTGATTGAGACTGGCAAGCTCACAAATACACTTACATTTGTGAGTAATATCGTAGGATATGCTGCTAATAAAAAAATTACATCCAAATAGGCTTATAATTTAGTATGCATTTTATCTGAAAATCAATGTGAGGGCTTTTAAAATCCATATGTCTTTCCGTAGGTTTTAATTCAGATATGTTTCACCCAAGTTGGATATTTAAAAATACCATCCTTCTGGTGAATCAGTGATATAATTTCTCATTCAATCGGGTTCATGTTATGGTATTAGAAAATGTATTAATTTCCTTTTTACCTTTCTTCATACATGGATTTGACAGATGCATAAATGATTTATAGGTTCACCTTAAAATCTGTATTTTAGATCTTTATGATCTTTAAGTAACTTCTGTAGTTCTTTGGCTACATTCTTTGCTTCAGTCACAATCCACCAGGTTTCTAAATCTGTACACATTCTGTAGCTAACAGGAAAATCATTTGGCATTCTATTCTGCTGGCAGATGAGATAGACTACATCTTCAGTTTTGTCAAAATAATCCGGTTAGCTTACCCTCTTTAAAGAAAGGATTTTGCTAACCTAGATCATTTCAACAAAACTAGATTAGGGAGTGACCCGGCAGTTATGCTGGTACATCTAGTGTACTTGCAGTCATTGATATCCCAGAGTACAGTGAGAAGTGCTAACATTGTAATCTATCTCAGCTGCAGCCAGACAACATCCTTGGCTAGTCTGAGATTCAGAGAATTTAAGGCTGGCTGGATCCATAAGCTCCCTTTGTTGGACTTCCTAAAGACACTGTTAAACGCTGAGCTTTTGCTAAATGAAGTGCAACTTCTGCTCATCTCTATGCCTCTGCAGGAAACCATTCAAAATTGATTCAGAATCTCAGTCCAAGAGATAAAAGCCCACCAATTCACTGGTTGTTTATCCAGGTTTTTATCACCCTTACTATAAAAAATTAGCACTGTGCTACTACTTTCCAGATTCAGTTTATAGCTTCAAGGCTCCTGATACCCCTTTCCCTACTAATTTAAGAACACAGGAATTATCCCTGTCAATAGTAACTCCTTTTTCAATAAGTAAAACAGATTTTAGCTTATAGACAGAGCTTGCAAACTAACACTTTGAACCTTTTTTTTCTCTTAAGACCTATTCCATTGATATCCTTTGTGGCCATTGCAACACTTCTGCCCATTTCTAACACCCTTTGAAGTGTGAACGTCAGAACTGCACAGAGTATTCTAATTATACTGTTCTCACCAGTGTTAGAGAGAGAGAGAGATACAGTCATTTCCCAACTCACATTCATTACTCTAGGCTTCATACATTAACGGATCATATTAGCCTTTTTGAGTCATTATTGCACTGGGAACTCATGTTAGATTGCTTGTCTGCTGTCACTCCCTAAATAATTTTCTGATCTCCTTCTTTCCACAACAGAACTGTCTATTCACAGAGGTAGGATGCCTTTCTTCTTTCAGTTTTTCATTTGGCTGCTTTATAATGCATTTCATATAAACAGGTCCAGCAAACCAAGAGGAGAGCTTTTTTGGCCTAGGATTACTTCTCCATATCACCATTGATCTTCATCATCCAAGAATGCCTAGGCATCCTTTGAGTTAGAGATGGAAATATTCTTCGTGATAAGTGTGTTTTGTCCATTTAATTTTTGACTTTGTTAAGTCCTTTAGTTGTACTGCATACTGCTGATGTTTTAAATGGTGTGTCATATCCCTCAGAACAATGCCTTACCAGAAATCTAAAGAATGTTTTAGCTGAGTGGTTACTTTTGGCTAGACCTAGACAGAGTGGTATATTATAGTGTAGTCCATGATCCCCTTGTTCACGTTGTCCAGATCAGGGACTTGGCCACAACACCCTGTACTTTTCTTTTAACCCGTGCATGCAGGGTGCCATGGCCCTAAGTGAGGTGCAGAGGTTCTGCAACATCTTCCCCCCGGCCTTAGGGTTTAGCTAGCTGTGCTCAAAGCCAGCTCTGATAGATGCGGTTGTGTAACCTTAGATCAGACCTATGTGAGACAGAGCTGTGAAAAGCCACTTTTTTCAGGAGTTGCTTTTGTGCTTAGATCGTTGCTCCTTGTCTGAGCTATGTTGTAGATATGCCTGTGCCTGGCCATATACTTTGCTGATCCTGACTTTGACCCATCTGCCTTGACTTCCTAGCTTGACCTTGGACCTGCTACAGGCTTGCGTGCTGATCTCTGGACTATGGCTGACCCTGGTCATCTTCGCTGAACCTGCTCTGCTCTACTTGTTCAGGTACTGTGAGTATGCACACCTTGTCCATGAGGAAACAGCCCCTGTCCACCTTGTTGTGATCCTCAGCCTCTGGCTCACCTTCCCTTGCAGAGAAGGACGCTCCTGCTGCTTCCTGAAACAAGGCTACACAGACACCAAGGTGCAGGAATAAGAAGGGAAGAGGAAGAAGTGCTGCATGCTTGGTGTTCACCCAAGTCAAGAGCTGGACATTGCTGGTCAAAGAGTTCAGAAGAACTCTTGGCTCTGACAATTTAGGTATTCTCAGAATCAGCAGTTGGATAGATCTGCAGCTAGAGTGTAACTCAGAAATGTAACGACAAGCAGAATTGCAAGCCTATATTGAATCACTTGAATTGTAAATCAGCCTTGGTCGGTATAGAATGCAGGCAAAGCTGCAAACTTCTTCCCACTTTGTGCTGGGCATTAAGATGTGGTTACTCAAGCCATTTCGGAACTTTAAAGTGGTAATCATCAACTGTTAAACAGGCAGATAAGTATTAAGATACTGTGGATAGTATTACAAAACTATTAACATTGATTCAACACTTGCCAATTATTTTTAAAAATACCTTTATGGTTTGGCTAGAACACGGTAACTCAGTACAGTAGTCAAGTGTATGTCTTGTTTTACAGTAACTTTCATTATCTCAAGTACTTTAATTGTTTGACTTGTATCCTTTTTTCTTTTTATTTAGCTATTATCACCACCTTCATAATACTTCTTGGCAGTTGCTCTAGATGTGTTTTTTTCTCAGACGCTCTCTTTTACTTTTCCAGTAGTACATTGATTTTAGTATAATTCCTCTTGCATCTCCTGAGCTGTTAAGACACATTGTATGTCTTCTACTGTGTAGCTTCTAGTATGTGTGGTTGTAGATATTATTGCACTTCCAGGCACTTCCATCTCAGATGTGCACCCCAAGCTTTGCACTGATAATACCTTGCAATGCTTATTCTGTGACCTTGCATCATTAAAGAACATCATAAGCAGTATTTATGAGGAAAAAATATTAGCCAGGTCAGCAGAGTCATGTGGACAGATAGTTTCCCTTCTCATTATCAGTAGCTGCAAAAACAAGGCAGGAGAAAATGACAGGACTTAGAAGTCTTTGTTTACTCATGTCCTGTTTGCATGTTGGACTGCATACACACTCTTTTCTCTACTGTTTGGTATTAATTAAACATTCGGAGGAATACACTGATATTTCAAAATCTTTTCATTTTGTCTTCTTTTTAGTCTTTCAAAAGCTTTGCCATTTTAATAACACTGCAGTATCTTCTTGAAGAGTGGTAGATACATGAGTAAGGTGTGGCTTGTTTGTGATACTTTTTATTCAATTACAAAGATTACATTTTTTGAGTGAGACTGGTGACAGAGTACAGGAGAGAGATCTGTGCCTGGCTTATCTGGTTCGGTCTTCTTAAACAGTCAGTTTAAGGAAGGGCGTGTACTGAAGCTATTTGATTCTGTAAACAACTTCTGTTGAAGGGTTAGTACTGAAGTATTGAACTTTCATAAGCGTGCATTTCTTTAGTGTCTCTCGCCCTCATGTCAAACCTTTTTTGTTGCCTTTATCCATACAATTGGCTTAGCTGAGCAATAAGTATGAATTTACCTAAAGAGCTAGTGGTTTATGCTTCTAGAAGAGAGAGGTGATGAAGATGAAAGCAGAGCTCCTTAGCACTAATTCTGTAGTTCCTCTAGATAATGAGTTCAGCATGGTAAAGCAGACAAATCTCATTTTTGTAGCAAGGCTAGTTTGTTCATTGTCGAATCTTTGCTACAAATTCTCGTACCTTCCATCTCATCTATTCCCTGCAAAAAAACTTTCCAGTGGAGAGGGTTTAACCTCACCGTATCTCTGTCCTATGGTATTCGCAGAAAGGTTGCAAGTAATTTGCTGGAGAGAAGAGGAAGAAAATTTATTTAGGCACCTCATAACTGAAAAGTTTCATGTAATGCATTGTGTCAGAAAGATGCATGCAGTATTATGAAAAAAAAAAAAACAAACGAAAAGAAAAAAATGTGAGAGTTTGAATCATAGAATCATAGAAATGTTTGAGTTGGAAAGGACCTTAAAGACCATCTAGTTCCAACCCCTGCCATGGGCAGGGGCATCTTCCACTAGACCTAGTTGCTCAAAGCCCCATCCAACCTGGCCTTGAACACCTCCAGGGGTGAGGTATCCACAACTTCCCCGGGCAACCTGTTCCAGTGTCTCACCACCCTTGGAGTAAAGACTTTCTTCCTAATATCTAGTCTAAATCTATCCTGTTTCAGTTTAAATCCGTTACCCCTTGTCCTATTGCAACACTCCCTGATAGAGAGTCCCTGCCCATCTTTCCTGTAGGTGCTCCTTAAGTACTAGAAGGCTGCTCTAAGGTCTCCCAGAGCCTTCTCTTCTCCAGGCTGAACAACCCCAACTTTCTCAGCCTGTCCTCATAGCAGAGGTGCTCCAGCCCTCTGATCATCTTTGTGGCCCTCCTCTGGACTCGCTCCAACAGATCATGTCCTTCTTATGCTGGGGACACCAGAGCTGGACACAGTACTCCAGGTGGGGCCTCATGGGAGCGGAGTAGAGGGGGAGAAACACCTCCCTCAACATGCTGGCCATGCTTCTTTTGATGCAGCCCAGGATCTGTTGATGCTTTGCATGTCTACATACTTAAGTGGTTAGGCTTGCATTTTTTAGGTCCACTTCTCAGAAAATTCTGAAACCTCTAACTGCTGGGATAGTAACACTGAAATCGACAGCATAAATTTCACTTAAAAACCCACACAAATCAAGGATCATATGCTATTTCAGAGTTAATTGTTCAATAAAGGTGTCATAGGCAATCAATTTAACAATGTTTAGATTGTTCTGCCATGAATACTAATCAAGCAATAAAGGAACTTCATTTAGAATTAGAAATTAGTGTGTTTCCATGAGAGAATGCCATTTATATTATGTTAAGTTTTGGATAACACATTTTATGTGTTATCTTTTTTGGATTCACTTCAAGCAATGGTGAAAAACAGCCTACAGCACTGATGTATATATATGCCTTTCTCATTTCTTTTTGGTTCAGTGAACTGACATAAAAAATAAAATGTTCTTATGATTGAGTTAGCTTTAAATTAATATTATTTACTATTGTTACACTCCTACATTTGGTGAATATGAAGGGTTTGTGGGTTTTTCAGTGGCCACGACAAGGAGAAGGTAGAGACCCTGAATGTTGAATTAAAACAGGAGGAAGCTTGTTTGCTGAATCATCTGCTGAGGGGCTTTTTCTGGATATCCAGGAAAATGCAAAGAATTGAACAGAAAAGTTACTGAGCAAAAAATTGTTAGTCTCCAGTGTCCATACTAGCGGCTTCAGTTCAGAGGGCCAAGGTACAGTGAAACACATGCATGTTGTCGCTGGGTGAGAGGCACCCATGATGGAGCAGAAATGTGTGAAGAGCAAAATAGGTCACTGCAAAGAAGAATGAAAGGCACTGCAACTGGATGGTGATAGAGTAGCCATAAGATGTACATGTGAAATAGAAAATTAAGGACAGTTGAAGGCATGTTGAGGAAAACTTTAGCTTAGAAATCTGAAAGTGAAAAATTTTGAAGTGATGATAAATAGAAAAAGGAAAAGGAAAAAGAACTGAAAATACAATAGAGCTTGCAAGAGGACAGAGACCTTTTGAGGACAGAGACCTTTTAAGGACAGACAGAATGAAGAGAGTTGGTCCATAGAAATAGGAAAGACTGATAAATATAATACCCTTTATTCTTCTTTTCGGTAACCTCTTGTAAGGGGGTTGATTAGTTTGGGTTTGGAAACAGGATAGGGAGTTAGATTTAGAGAAGGAAAGCATCCTGTTTTTCTCCTTCCAACTTGTGGAAACCATACTTGAGGTATCCCTCTGTTTCTAGTGAAATTTCACTAGAATGTGACTATTTCGCTATTTCACTAATCTCACTGTCATCTCAAGGTGTGTCTTTCCAGGTTTTGGCTTTGAAAATGAGGCTACCTTAGAAGAGGAAGATTGGGAATTCCTTCTTTCACACCTTCATAATTTATTTTGCTTACCAGTATGCACCATGCAGGGGATCCATGTCAGAAAGAAAAAAACCCAAAACCCTAAAATGTCATCATTGACACTTCATTGTATCTTTCTTGCATCCAGAAACACATTCAGTTTAAATCTTTCACTCTTTTCAAGGACAAGTTTTCTCCGTACACATGTAACACAGTAAATCACATCATTCACTTGGAATCTTAATCTTAGAACTTCAGGACCACAGTCTGAGAATGAGAAATGAGGATGTTGCTGATTGTAGATGTTAGTATCTAAAACTTTTAGCAATTACATCAGGGATAGTTTGGAGTAAACCAGCCATGTTTACTTTTGGTTTGAAGTATGACTTCTTACTTTTAATTAGCTACATTCTGTCCTTACAATAATAGTTCCCACATAAAGCTTACAAAACTTAATTTGTTATTTTGTAGCTTCTTTTTATTTCTCCTAAAGCAAACTCGTGTGCTTCTCTTTACCAAACTTGGCAAGGGTTAGTCCTTTACACACCCAAATCCCAGAAGTTCCTTGGAGACCTCCTGTTCCTCTCAACAGTCGTCTTCCCTTTCACCTCCAAATCCCATAGCAGTTCAGTTCTTATAAAAGTTTCTATGTCATAGCCAGCCTGAATCTTTGCAGTCTTTCCTGGTAAGCAAAAAGCAGTTCACTTTGAAGTAGGTCAGACTATAATTAAAAATGTGGGAAAAGGAGAGAGAAAAATCACCTTACTACAACTGAATCTGGGTGAGTGGTTTTGGGGTTTTTTTCCAAGGTCTTGCTCACCAAAGGATATGAAGAGTCTGATTCCCTTCCATGGTAGAAGCTGAACTCCAACCTGATTCATGGCATTTTTCTCTGATTACTGGAATTACACCAGTGTTAGGGCTGATGTAAAATTGCAGTGCCTCTGACTGTTCAAAGAAAGTCCTCTAAGGTTTCATCCACCCCACAAAATTAAACAAGATTAGTTTTAGTAAGTCTAGAAGGAGTAGCAATGACATGATGGAAATGACAGTCACCATCCAAGTCCTCCAAGCTGTCAGCTGTATCACCTTCATTCCTATGGCTAAATTAAAGCTACCGTGGTTTCATATCTTCATTTTGATGAGTAGACATACTCCTGATATCTTTGATTTCATCCAAGCAATAACTGCAGCTCCCTGATGTTAGGAAGCAACATAAAAAGGAAATCCCATGTGTTCCTGGCATATGGTGTCTACGCTGTACTGTGAGACTGCAATTTGGGAAGCATGATACACTACTAAAAGAAAATTAACGGTGTTTTTCTAAAACATTTAAAAGCTGAGATGATGTTGCTGAAACACCATTTCATGTCTCTGTTGCTGACACAGCTCATGTTGAAACAGTTTTATTAAAGTCATTACAGGGTCAATGGAAAATCTCCATGCATATCTGAAGTATTTTGAGTGATTTATGGGAGTCCATGGATATTCATTATAATGATATTCTTCCGTGTTTCCATTGACAGGCAGAACAATGTCACCGGTAATGTCCAAAATAAATTATATCATCGTAACACTGGACCTTAAATGCAACAAAATTAAATTTAAGATAACTCCCAAAGTTTGACAATTAAGGAAAGTTAAAGGACATATTTCAAGTAGTACTTGTCACCCTAAATTGCCCTGCTCTGAGTAAGTATTGACATGCAGTAGGCTTTGTGACACAGAAACAGACATATCATCTGTAATCTGCTGTAAGTGCAAGGAAAAGAATGCAGTGAGAGAGCCTATTCTAAATTCTCTCACCTTGTCTGGTTTATAGGTACTCTGTATCAATACACTGTTTTCAATGCCACGCGTCTCAGAGTACTGCAGTGTTCTGTATTAGGTGTTTGCTGTTGTCTGTAGCTATCAAAAGATTCTCTTCAGTGTGCGTTCTTGTGTCAGTACTCATCATTATCCCCAACAATTCTGCAACTGGTCCCGGTGAAAATACGGAGTGCTCATGGATTTCCGGATACAGTCTGTAGGATGATGATAACTAAAGACTGAGATAAGGGCGCCATTGTGCTTAGGAACTCTGTAGCTAGTAGTAAGAGACTGTCAACAGTTTGGCACAGGGACTATCACAATTGGCTGAAGAGGATCAAAGCCAGAGAGGACAAGCAACAAAAAGGTGAAATTATTTTCCTGAGGTTATTTAGCAAATCAAAAACAGAGTTGGGAAGCAAATCTACCAGTGGAATTATGGCTTTGTTTAAGCCAGCAGCAAATTTTCCCCTAGATTCAATCAGGCTAAGATTCTTCCCACATATTACGGCTTCCCTGCTTCATTCCACATTCCACACTAGGCCTAGCATACACCTTAATTTTAAAATATCGCAGGCCATATTCAATACGGTATGTTCATTTGGCTGAATGTACAAAAACAAATTGGAAACTTGATTCTCTAATCAGCTGAAACAGAGGTCAGCCCATTTCCTCATCAATAAAGCATTGAGAAATGTGAGCACTATTCACAAAGTTCTAAATCACGCTGGTTATTAAATGCTCTGTATCAAAGTGCCACTTTCAGAGAAATAGTGGGAGTTAACATCAATGGAGTAATCAGCATTTCTAGTACCACCATTGGGAACATTTGTCCTCCGCTGATGATGTGCCAGAGCCCTTTCCACCCAGTAAATATTCCAGAGCAGAATAAATTCTGCAAAACTTCCCCTTCCACTTCCCTGAATCTTCATTGTTTCCTTGTATGGTGGTTTCATGCAGGTGTTTGTTCTCTAAAGCTGGAGTTTTTCTCTGAAAATGCTTGTGTAGCCATTACAGGGTCCCTAACTTCAGGATCCAGTCACATCTGTAGTGATTTTCTCCAAAACATAGAAGATGCTATCTCACATCTGTGTCACATATCTTGAAAACATGCAGTGTTCCTGAGGAAGAGAGGCTGGGGAGAAGAAAAGCTTAGAAAAGCTGGATCGGCGGGCCTGTTCTTTCATAGTCATCTAAAGCCATCAGAGTGGTATTTTAGTTGTTTGTGTTAAATTGCTTAAGTTATATGAAAACATAAACAAACAGGAAGAAGATCATGCAACAGAGATTTTCCAATGCAGAAACCTAGAATTATGCTGAAATTAAGCATATGCTTAATATCCTCAAGGATACTATTTGGAAAAAAAAAGCCAACATTGTGAGATTCCAACTTAATACACACAATTTGCATGCTATTATCCTTTATTTGACTGTTAAAAACAAGTGAAAACTTAAGTGGTTTAATTCAGTGATTAAATAGGAGGTTAATGAAGAAGGAGTGACTTTATTTTCCCAATTTAAAGCTGTACCTGAGTGATAACCTTGTTGCATATCGCATATCTACTATCAGGGAGTGTAACTGCTCAGCCCAGCGATTTTGGTCAGTGAAACAGTACAGCTTAACAGTCCCATAGTGGACTGATGAAAACAGGTATAAAAATAATGAACCCTGGAGTTATGTATAAAGAAACACATTGCTCTTTGCTTTAGCAACTTTACATTTCTTTAGCTTCTTCATTGCAGGCCAAGAGCCGTGCAGAAGGGAATGGAAACAAGATGGGTAGAATAAGTAGGCAGAGCAAAATTTGTATAGTCAAAGCATGTCTACAGTTTCCCGTTAGACAAGACTTTGCTGAATATCAAAAGATTTATTCAGTATTTAACTGTGTGTAAGACATATGTGATTTTTTTTTTTTAATTAAACACCAAATAGTCAGAAAAATGTATGCAGGTTTTTATTTCCGTTAAATTCACCCTTAAATAAGTGCTTCTGACTGAATTCTTCTGTTGACTTTTTTTCTGTAAACTGGTACAGTATGTTCTGCTTTAAGTAGCTTTATTACCTCTATGGTGATATGGTCTTACACACTTAGTCATTTTTTCTGGTGCTGAGAATTAAGTGCTTAACTCAGTGCAATGGAGAAAATCTAGTTCAAGAAGGAAACTTTTTTTTTTTTTTTGCTTATGCCAAGAGAGAAGAAGCAATATCGATAAATTTCATATTTATGTGCCAGGGATGTTATTAAACTTGCCTTGGAAATATGTATTCATACATATCACCATATGGATATACTTTATCCATTCTGAAACAATGCACGTGTTTCTGAAGCAGATCATGACTGTATTAATGTATTGAAAAGTTCAAGATCTGATGACTGCTGAAAAGTTGATTGCTTTCTTAAAACACTCTAATCAATTAGAGTGAAGATCACAGAGCAACACAGATTCATTTGATTCACTATTGAATTTAAAGTTTTTCACAGAACCTTCTCTGCCAGCTTTGGTTTTCTTTTTTATTTATATCATAGAAGTGTTATATCATAAGAACACAAATACATTTCCCAGTGGTTACAGGAGTAGTATTTTTGAAAATGAGTAAGTAAATGTTTTGAATCCATAGTTCAATGTTCAATTTACCAGTCTGGGAATGCCCTAAATCTTTTGCTTAAAAAATAAGAACACTGAATCAAATCCACTGATTTGGAAACTAACTGGCGGGGGACCCCAAACACAAACAAACAAACAAACAAACAAACCCCAAACCCAACCCTCTCGAAAATAGATTATTTTAGGAAGTGATGGAAAAAACCATCAGGATAACAAGAGTGACTGAAAAACAATTCATGACCTGCAGTGTGATTCAGACAAATAGTTGTATCAGAAAGTTGTTCTGTGATTTTGTGGAGACCTAGATTTGCCCTCTAGCTCATTTTATTTTGACTCTGAGAGCCATCCATCATCCATCCATCCATCCATCCATCCATCCATTCCTTTCCCTCAATAACTAGTAATTTATTTTATGGCTAATATTTTTGATGTCTTCAAATTAGTTTCTACTTAATCCTGTAGTTATGAGTTTTTTTATTGATTTATTCAGAATCTGTACAAAAAGGTCATAGATGAGCCAAGTCCTAAAAGGTGCTCAGGCAGTAATTGCGGGGAGCAGAAGCTTGACCAGTGTTCATATAAATTGCATTCTACCTTTATGGGGTCCAGTGAGTCCCTAGTTTTACATTTCACATTCTGTGTTTTATCACAATTACTTAAGGCATTACTTAAGGCCCAGACTCATGGAAAGTTCTGTCAGTGCTTAACTTTAGGCATATGGTTATCTTCCATGAATTCAAGAAATCTGGCTGAGCATAATGTTTGAAAGCTTAGAATGTTGAATGTGCCTTTGTGACTTAATTAAATTAAAACAAACCTCTCTCTCTCTGTTCACCTCTTTATCATAGCCTTGCAATTTAGTCCTGTCATACCTAAATTCAAACCAAGTGATTCAAACAGATTGGGATATTTGACTTGGTTTATTCCTAATTTCTTGGCTGCGTGTCTGCTGAGAGACATTTTCACCAGTGGAACAAAGAAAATCTACCTGTCTTATTGGGCTTTTTCTGCCCTGGCTTTAGTCACTGGGAACAGATGGGAATGGCACAAAGAGGATCGTAGAGCAAAACAAGCTCTAGCAAAAGAATGCAGAAGACACATTCTGCATAGCTTGCATATTCATCACAACATTAGACCATTCTGTTACCTAGAATTCAGAACTGTAGAAACACTACAATACGTTGTGTATGAAAAAATCACAAATAGATAAGCTAGAAATCTAATCAATTTTGCTTTCTCCCCCCCCCCCCCATATTTATGTGGCACTAGGCTGTGTCTATAGTATACTAAATTATCCATGTTCATCTTTGCTCTGACCAGAATATTAAGTTAATTTTTAAAGAAAGGGTAGTTTACTAAAATTAAATGATGTACTTTCTTGTACATTCTCACTTGTTTTAATTGGATGCTCTCCACCCTGATGGTTAGCAGTATTGATTTTTAACTGAAAATAGATGCATTTCCATAGCTGACAGGTTGCAGCACTGCTGGCAGAGACTGGTTTCATGCACATACTTCTTTTACTACTTACAAAAGTTTATCACCCGTATGATGTTCAGGCCTGAAGTTACAAAGAGTCTGACACAAATGGCCTTGGTTCTGCCACACATTAGACTGATTAGAAATAAGAATGTGATGATAGCTTCAGCAGCTACACTGAGCAACAAGTACAAGCTCCTCTATGTCCTCGAGTTCTGGTGCCACAGAGCACCGAGCCTAGGCACTGGAAATGAGGGGATGATTTAGGATTGAAACGTGTCTTGAAGCAACCGCATCATGTCTTGGATTCAGGGTTCAGCTGGAGTGTGCATCCACACTGAGGACCTTGCAAACATTCTTGCCATCCCGAAGTTCAGATGATAAAGCTTACAAGTTTCTCTGTGTTCCTTGGTTTTACAGGTTATTGTTATTAAAGGCAATGTAACTGTCTTATTTGCATGTTTTGTACACTTCAGGGTTCAGTCTTGCTTCTCCTGCTCCCATTCTGTCTTCACAGCACTTCATTCCTCTTAGATGATTTTTTGACTGAACTTTATTTTCAGTTTTCTGAAATATGTTCATATATTTTGTACATAATTATACATATAGTCAGAGATAGATACGCATACTTTTTAAATGTGTATAGATGAAATCCATTCCATTTAAGTGTACTTTTTGTCCTTCAGAATTCTCATATTTCAGAAACTTGGTTTTTCTTTCTCCTTTTTAAGGCTGAATTTTGTCACTACTCGTAACCTGTGCTCCCTGTCTTTCTTCTGAAATCCGTAATACTACTTGTACTGATAAGGACCTAAGGGAGGCAGAAGGGACCCCAGAATCTGTTTATGCAGTTTCATACTGTGTTTAGCTTTTATGTCTACACATACAATTAGTTTTGATCAGCTGAGGGTTAAATTGTACCAAGAGGATTCATGAGGCAAATTCACTATTTTTTTGTTCTCTTGGTTTATAATTTTTCTTTTCTCCTTTTTACCTTCCTCTGAAGGAAAATACCTACTGAGATGAACAAGACATTGCCATGAAGTATGTAGAGTAAAACCAGATTGCTCCTGCATTCAGGTTTGGGGAGGATAAAGGCCAGATACTTTAGTTAGTCTCCGTGCAAAGAGCAAATGAACTAACTTCTCTTTCTTCTCACTGGATATAAATCTCTGGGCAAGATTGGTGCATGTCACTGGCCAAAAATACTGTTATGTGATTTTTCAATAACAAAGAGTGTTTCTTTTCCTCCGTGTCTCCACACAAGGAAGGATTTGACTCTGTCCCAGACTTCTATTCTGTTCTGAGCAGGGACTATTGTGTTAGTGATGCTGTTGATAGTTTTTCTCATGCATTTAATAGAAGTCTAGAGGATTTCTTTTCCTTTCAAGGTCTTCTATACTAAATTTGTTAAATCTTTTGCTTATACTTAAGACAGGTCTTCTCTACATGCTCAAACAAATAAAAAGTAAGTCTGACTCCTGTTTCCTATTGTTAATGCAGTTGTTGGAAAACCTGTAGTGGAATTAACATTTTTCATTTTTACCATATCAACAAGAATGATGTGTGTCACAAATATTGTTTATATTCTTTGAGAAAGTATTGTGAAAAAGGCCCACTTTTTCTTGTGTCAGACATATTTGCTTCCTGGGTTTTGACTTGAAATATCTAGCAATACTCAGAAAACAAAGCAAGACAGTAACACTATCTTCAGCCTTCTCTTCCCTTATGAATCCTAGTTCAGGGTTCCCTGTAGCTTCCACTATTCAAGCTTGCTTTTCCCTACTTTGCTCCAGCCAGACCTAACTCAAACCCATTTGTCTTACCACAATACAGAGAATTTGTTTTTACTGCTTCAAAAAAATTTTATCAGTAAACAAAAATGCCTGGGCCATTTTTCAGTTCGTAGACAGTAATATGTTCCTGTCATTACTGGGTAAAGAGAAATGCAGACTACATCATGCATCACTGTTGAAGTGGGACTATAGTGTGTGTTTCATTTATTGTCTCAAACAACTTAGTGTTGTCATGGGTAGAGAGACTATGAATCTCCACATGTTATTTCTAGTGCCCATTTTCCACTGCCTTTTTTTATTATTATTATTCTCTTACTAAATAATGAGCAGGAGAAGCCCTTTCTCCAGAAAATGTGTGAGATGAGACAGTGCAGATGTGGTTTGACTGTGTCATTTTAAAATAAACAGGAGGCAATTTTTCCTGATATACAACAGCTGACTGAGATCAGTTCTACTTACTATCATTACTATTAGAAGAATGATCTATTAGGACTTTTCTTTTCCCCAGACAAGCTTAAGTTAAAGCTCCAAGGACATTTTCAAATAGACTGTAATAGTTCAGACATTCTTATCAGCAGCACATTATGAAACTGTGCTGGCTTTCCTCTTACTTTTCCTACAAGCCTATGAGGCTTTTCTCATAACATCAGCAAAGAAAGGGCAAGTCCTGTGCACGTAAGTGCAAAAACAACACTACCAAACTGCATGGTGCCAGCATATAGGCAGCTGTAGGTGACTTGCACCTTTTCGGAGTACCCAGTCGTCTATACCTATTGTCTGGAAGTTGCCTGTTGAAATTCCATTTCTAGAGAAGAATTTGTCTATACTCCAATGAAAGCTGCAGCTGATTCATTACAGGATAATATGCCTCTTAAAATACAATGAGGCTAGTAATATTTAGAAAAAAGATTCAGCATAACCAGTAGAGAGTAAATAGCTAGGATCTGGGTAAAGACAAAATAAAATCAGTCTCTCCTTACTCAAACCAACATATCCTGGAATTCTACCCCTCTGTTTTTTTGTTGGGTTTTGTTTGGGGTTTTTTTTCACTGTAAATCAGAGCCTCATTTTGCTAATTGTTTGTAATTCCTTATTTACGTGTTGTAAATTATGGACAGACAAAGCCTGTTCTTTTCATTATTGTCTATAGCAAATTACAGAAAGAGAAATAGGTCCATGTGGTTTATCTACCATTCCAAGCAAGACAGCAGAATTGAGAATACAGCAGTTTCATGTTTGTCAGTACATAAACCCTCCAGATACTCACAAATACTGTTTCTGAGTAGAACATTAAAGTCTTAAAATATGCCAAATCCTGCACTGCTAAGAGTATAGTCTCTTTTGGCATTGGAAAATAATAGCAGATAGTTTAAACTGTATCTGCTGTAGAATGACATTAAAACCAAATGTATACACCAGCTCAGGAATCAGAATTTAAGCAACAGAATAGGCAAGAAAACTCTTAGTACTTGTTAGAGCCACTTCTTCAATTTTATGTTCATCCATACTGCATGAACTGTGCATAAAATCACTGTTTTTTTCTGATTAGCTCGCACAGGTCCTTGTTGAATCACATAAATGTCTGTTGTGCCACATCCATTGTTTTTATCACACAGTTCTTCAGTGAATTTGTCATTTCTGCTTACTTGAAATTCACCTTTTTGTATACCCGCTTTTGTGACGATCATTGGACAATAGAAGTACAGTGCTTGAGAACTGCCCCACAGAGCTTAGAGACAGGGAAGGTGAAGGGAAACATGTTATAGCTCTAAATAACACCAACAAGATAGTGTTGCAGCACATTAACGATGATATTTTTAGACTGCAGTTTATGGTATGTAGTTGTCAGTCTAACGGTTTCAAGTATACCACACAGACACGTACTGGCGTATGCAGTTATACTGCGATGTGCCGTGAAGGTAAAAGAGCAAACGTCCAGAGATTTAAAGCACACAATAGACTGATACGTTTTCTTTATGGAAAAGCAATCGCTCAAAGCAGAGGCATTTCATATTTAAAATATGATACTGATAATCTGCAATATGTTATAAATTTATGTGGTAATTCACAGAATTGTAAAAGTGTAGGCTGCTGTCCAGAGGAGTTTATAGCATCTGTTACAGGTGTCCCAGGCTACTCTGAGCACCATTAGCATTAATGGATGTTGTGCATAGCAGTTCCTAAGTTCCCATGACTTTCATTAGCTACATCATAACATATAGCAACAACAGATACTAGGACTTTGTTGGTAATATTGTGATTTGCCTTTTTCCTTGTAATTTAGCAATGAAAAATGGTAACTTGTATCCACTTCTTTTATTGTTCGGTTTCCTCGATTTCCTTGACTTAGTGATTGTATTGAGAGTTTTTTGAGTTTATTTTTCTGAGATTTAAAATGGTTATGGTCAGAACAGCTCAGCTTCTATCTCAGTGTCTATGCTTTGACTGTCTGGTAAACAAAAATGAAAACCAAAAATGTTTATGACTTTGTACACCTAAGTAAGGGATTTTGTCTAAAGAAAAGTTTATTAAAAGTTCCATCTATGACCTTTAAAAACATGATGTACGTTATTCAGGAAGCAAATAAGAGTGACAAGCCAAGTGTTCTTTTCACTGGAATCACTCTTCTGAAATGATTTCATAATAACAAAATCTGAAGAGATACCGAGGACAATAGAAATATAATGTTCCTCAGAGAGGGGAAAAAAAAAGGCATTGTTTAACAAAAATCCTGGCACTGCATTGAAGGAATTCAAGAAAGTCACAATAATATAATAGTGAATTAAACTTGCTTGGTGTGCTTTCCTAGCGATACCTTTATTTATTTCTGTTTACCACCTGTTTCACTTGCTTGTTATTAGATGCTGTATTTTTTTCCTATGTGTTAATGGCTCTCTAGATAATCACCGTCTTAAAGCATAAAGTAAGAGATTTTCTCTATATTTATTTCTGAAGTATTTTCTTCATGCAAAGAAAGTGAAAATTATGGATATACAAACTGAAAGTGTTATAACTGTTACCTTGATTATAAAGGTCCATGTAGTTGGCTTAAGGACATGATTTTGGCACTATAAATTTCAGATTTTAGATCTAACACATTCTACTGTGCTACAGGCATCATGGACCTCTGTGTTATTACGTGCTTTAACAGCACTGGAAGATGTGACGTTACAGAGCTCATGTTAAAATTGCTAAGAATCGAAAAGAAATAAAGTCAAACACTATTTCCATTTTAGCACTTCATTTAAAAGTATAGCCTGGAACACAACAAAACGGGATTATTCTCCTGGTGAATTAAATATTAACTTTGATTAACTTTGTGTTGCTGTACCACTTAATCCTTGACATTGACCTAGTTTTCTCTTTAATTATTTGAATAAGTTATTGTGCAGAGACTTATGTCCTTGTTGTTCAGAGAAAAAAAATATTATACTGTTGTGGGCTGTAATTAAAGTAACTCATGCTTACTGAAGGCTTTAGCTTCAATTGTATTAACTCCTTACAATCTTGCAAGAAGGCTTGCAAGCAGCAGCTTGTTTTAAGCTGATATCAAGTCTAAATTAAGGTCATATTCAATATAAACATAATGATAGAATTAAATAGGATGTTGGCAGAGTACTGGTGTAGGACAGTGGAGATGTCTGTTCATTTCCCAGCTCGGACAGCAGATACTGTGACTGACCTTGGATAAAACAGTCTGTCTCAGACTTCAGTTTCCCGTCTGTGAAAGGGGACTAATATCTTCCTACCACAGAGGCATGTTTTGAAAATAATGTCTATTCATGACAGTGAGACAGTTACTTAGTGAGGTTTATATAGATACTAGATAGTTTCACCAGCTGTAATGCCAGGCAGTGTCACAGGTAATGAATAGCATGCCTTGGAAGGAGGTATTCCACCTACTAGAACAGGTTGCTCATGTACAGCACCTCAGAGTATGGCTGAATTCCAGCTTTATCATCTTTATATTCATACTTATCCACTGACTCTAGCACTTTCTGCTCCGTGTTTTTCCGTTGTATTTGAATTTACTCTCCCTGATGATTTTTTTTAAGTCTACAAATTAAGACTAATTGTGACTGACCAATAAACCTCTGCAATGGAAGAAGGCTCAGGGAGGGGCAAGGAGATGTGCCCATGAAGCTCAGGGAATAATGCAGGGTTTGACTGACCACAGCTGTTGCAAAGAAGCTGACTTATCTCAACACCACGGGGACCAGAGAGTGGCCTTTGTTTTAGGTAAGCAGCTGTCAACAGTTGAGTGGATCAACTGGTGGTGTAAATGTTTCTCCCTGAGTTTGCTAGAAGAGTGTGAATGTCTCCCTGAGTTAGCCAAACCAGCATCGGAGGAGGGGGTGAATAACTGGCTTAACCCAACTTAGGGTATAAAACCTAAACAACTAACAAAACAATTTCAGAGACAGCAATGGGCTTGAGCTGGCTTCAACTGACATATGCTTTCCTGGCCACTGGGGATACCAGCGTCATGATGGTGAGCGTGTTATAGAGACCAGTAATAGGAATCACATTGGTATTGTGATTGAACTGTGTATTGCAATTGCTATATATGCATTTTGCTAAGTGTAACTTCTACTTGTATGCAATATATTTTGTATCACTCTGCTAAATCAGAAATCCCATATAACAGAATCTTTAAATAAGTAAATTTGATATTAAACATTACACTCTCCATGCGTGGAATACCTATAAGAACCTGGTCAGATGGAATTAGGCTTTGATGTTAATTCACACCCAGCTTCTGAAATACGTAAAAGACAGTGGTAGCTAGTGCAAGTGACTAAAAATAAACTTTGGAGTAGGTATTTCTCTGCCTTTTAATAGGCATTGATCAGCAATTTTGATCTCTGAACATGATGGCTTTTTTAACATGCAGGGTTTCTCTTTTGTTTTCAGAGCAGTTCTGTAAGCATCCCAAAGTTTTTAGCTGCTATGCAGAGTCCATCTTTTGGCAGCTCTGTTTGCTTTCCCTCATGTTTTGGGTGGCCAGCATCTTGTAGAACAAGAGCTGCGAGAGGATAAGAGATGCTGTTGTTGGCAATAAGAAAGTTGTGGTGGTGTATAAAATGTAAATGGTCATACTAATATAGGTTTCAGATGGTACCACACCATCTTAAACAGATGTTCCATACAAAGACCAATTATAAAAAAATAATTTAAACCTAAATATTAGCACACTGCAAAACTAGATAGTACTTCAAAAGTTTATTTATTTTCAGGCTGAGTTACTAGCTTCCGATCACCAAAATAATCCCAAATAGGATAAGGATTTGCATTATATTTAAAAAACATAAAAGGGCAACTGTTAACATTATCTTGTGATAACAGTTCATGTGCAGACTTCAAAATATAAAACTATGTCTTTGCAGAGTACACTTCAGACAGGAACTACAAAGTGGTATACTTTGTGCTTGGCTAGGGATTGCCTCCAAACAGTGCTGAAGAGTCATCTCTTCTACTAAGACATGCTGGTCTGTCAGTATGGGTCAGAAATGACCACCAGTAGGAAGGAGGGAAGGAAGGAAATGCATCTTTTTCAAGGTATTTTCCACTTTGTGGATGATAGATATGAACAGTTACAGTCTTTTCTGTCAAATGTTTCAGACTAAGAACTAGAAAGTTTCTTCGCAGCTGGGACTTTGTCTGAAGGCTGAAATTCACAGGTTTCATAGTGGGTTTCTAACTGGAACTATGATTCCAAACTATGCACTAGTAATCTCTAAAGAAAAAGACACATTCATTAGAGAAAATTCAGTTACTGATCTCTACAAACCTTTGATTTTCATTAACCTTTCTTTTTAAGCATTAGAAACAAATCTAGGTGGAGTTCATATCTTCTCCTCAGATATGTGCTCAAATGCTTAAGTTGGCTCTAAATGTAGCTGATCTCCAGATCCCTTTCTTCATTGCTTTTTTATTTACGTAAATTTTTCTCCTATCTGTAAGCCACAGTTTTCTTTCATCAGTAGTTAGGCAAAAGGTCTCATGGGTCACTGTGATACTCATGGTTTGTATTGCTCGTGAGCTGCCAGTAGGACACAGAAGAGGTTGGATAGATAATATTTTAAGTGGCTATGTTAAGAAATTCTACTGTTTAATACTTGCATACTGTGACTGGATGGAACTTATGGGTATTTTCCCCTTTGACTTTGTGCTTATAATGAGAAAACCATTCAGTAGACTTTCTGGAGGAAGCATAGTTCAAGGTGAAAGTCTGCTATAAGGAAAGACTACATTAAAAATAAGTGCACTCAGCAGCTCAATTCTATGCACATTTAATCACAGCTGCAGGGCTGAATACTAACCTTAATCCAGTACTGCCTTTAGCTCCTAACAGTGCTTTCAGAATTGCACACCTGTCAGAGAATATAAGACCTACTACTACTTTAATAGCCCTAGGCATTCCCTAAATTCTCGCTATCAGTCTCATAATTCACACCTTTTGACTCGCATCAAAACATGTTAAAAGATGGCAGTATTTGCACAGCAATCTGTTATGTGGCAGTGTCAAAAAAAAAAAAAATCATTGTTTCATAAAAAAAGGTGTAGGTCTGAGTAAAAAGAAAAAAAAACAAAAAAGATTAGCAGGGAGTGCCAGCCTTTGAGCAAAATACAGAACAATGAAAACAACAAAGTGAGTGAGATTTTACTGAAGATTCAGATGGATTCTGCCTGAATCCACCTTGGTTTCAGAATTTACTTTGGAAATTTCCCAGAACTTAACAAAATTCGAATCTGGGGTTCCAGCTGCTTCCAATAATAGAGTTAAGGTTCTCAGTGTGAAATAGTCTACGTAGCAGAATTTAACACAGGCAGAGCTAATCTGAGCACTGACTTGATTATCTCTGATA
Source organism: Burhinus oedicnemus (assembly GCA_008921705.1). NCBI lineage: Eukaryota > Metazoa > Chordata > Aves > Charadriiformes > Burhinidae > Burhinus > Burhinus oedicnemus. The sequence goes on from VFFE01009204.1 coordinate 205,637, forward strand.
GCACTACCCTGAGCAGTGTAATTGTATTGGTATGGCTCAGCCAAGCAGCAGATTGGAAAGCCACGCTACCAAAACTAGTACTGATTTCACTGTATAAGGTAGGTCACTTAGAGCTATTTGGGGTATATCTGTGCATAGCACTTTATTCTCCTGTGCTCCAGCATTTCTGAAGAGTTTGACAACATTTTTCCTCAAAATATAGGAACATACGGATTAAGGTCTACATTAGTGACAATGTCTAAAAACTGCTGAGGGAAATTACTTTTTAGTTGATTAAATTAGTAAATCGCCCAATTCTTTTGTAGATTAGGAGTTATGTTTTCTAAATTTTTTCTTAATTGTGGTTAGTTTAATTCTCTCTATTTCAAAAATAATTATGATGAAAGATTAGGAATATGAAATGTTGGTTTCTTTAGGGAATTTACAGAGCAAATTGATATACAGAAAAAGAACTTGACATTATTTGGGCCCAATGCAGTTGTAGGATCTTTTGGTTTTAACTATGAAATTTTATGCAGACAAAAAAATTCATTGTGGGAAGGCCTAGGTCTTGGAATTACAGCCAGTTTCCTAGTATTCAATATTTTTTTTCTTCAAGAGTCAGTCTACTGTTGCTATGTTTGCTTCACAAAGATACTAAAATAGCATGCCTGACCAACCTCAATTTGGCTGTAGATGAGCGAAAATTCCTAGTTAATTGCTTCTCTCTGTCAAAGCCAGGAAAATCTTAATCTGGATCCATGAAGGGAAAAAGTTTTTCAACCAACAAGTTCAGCCTATTAGAGTATTCTTAGCCTTACATGACTGAGAGCTTTCAATAGCACACAAGGGCAAGCTGACCTCATCTTTCTTATGAAAATTTGTTGCCAATTTATACTTTTTATCCGTTTGAGAAATGCATGTGCACTGATGCGTTGTGAATCTCATTTTGCTGTTTTTCCAATGTCTGTGTTTTGAATCCCTTTACTTCTTAGCACAGCCTGTCAGGAGTATGTTTATCTCAGCCTGTATTTATGCACATAAAAAAGCATAGCAGTAAACATGCATGCAAAGCTTTAATGAGGTTTTTGAGATTTTGAAATCTGAATTGTCTTTTACATGTTTAAACCATGATACCATGTAATTTTTATATTCTAAACTTTTGCTTGGAAATCATGGATTTTCTATGGATTTTTAAAAGGAAAGGTAATGGAGGGCAGAAAAATCATAAGGGATGTATCAAATCTCCTGAACTATGAAGCTCTGCTGGCTTCATATAGGTTTAGATATCATGCATACATTCAATAATGTATCTCTTCTGATATGCCTTCTACATGTTTCAAAGGAGGTCTTGCACTGAATATCCATGTTTTTTTGGAGGGAAGAGTAAGAGGCAGGGCGTTGCAAACTTGGTACCCAGGACAAGGCAGTTTACTGCAGTACTGCCTCATGATGCGTTATTTCCCCCATAAAATACAAACGTGGGATCCTTACTGCTTCAGCTCAGCTTGACTAAAACAGTGGAAGGAGGGCTTGGATAAGTAGCTGAGCCCCCAGACTACTGGGGACAATAACCTGAAAGAAGGAGCAGGCAGCGGTAGGCAGCTGACATGGTTGCAACCAGATATATGAAAAGGGTTATTTTTCCTTATGGAAAATGCTTCTGCCTTTTGTTCTCCTTCTGCAGCAGACTTTTTAATGACTAGCTAGCAGAGTTGGTCAGAGTGCAGGTTGTTTTGGTTTAGTTTTTGGGTTGGGTTTTTTTTTTTTCCACAGATATGTGGTCAAACTCCTCAGAAGTGCTAGAGCACAGGAGAACAAAGTGCTATGCACAGATATACCCCAAATAGCTCTAAGTGACCTACCTTACACAGTGAAATCGGTACTAGTTTTGGTAATGTGGCTTTCCAGTCTGCTGCTTGGCTAAGCCATACCAATACAATTACACTGCTCAGGGTAGTGCTATCAGAGATAATCAAGTCAGTGCCCAGATTAGCTATCTTTCAATAAATGGTATTATTAAAAAAAAAAAAAAAAAAAAAGAAGAAGTAACATTGTAACAAAGCCAGTGACATTTATGAGGGAAAAAAGTCATCGACTTAATTTTTAATTGATTGGTTTGTTCAGAATTTCTTCCAGTGACTTGAGATGAAAAATGGTCACTTTAGTTGTAGTGTGTCCTGGGATTTTCTTGTGACATCCTCCCTGATGGGCTCATCAGTGGATGAGTGCAGGTGAGATGGAAACTAAAGGCAGTAACTCCAGTGAGAACAGCAAACCACTTTCAGGGGCCTCTTTTTGAGGCTCCAGATCAGTCTGGTTTTAAAGGGAATATGTTTTCCTACATGTCTACAGACTGTTACTTTAAAAATCATCTTTGTATATTATTGATGTGCCTAGTTTCTGGAACTTCCGAGTGACCAGTTTCAAGTCACACTCACTTTTCTACTTTCTTCTTACCATGTGTGTCAGCTAAAATGCAAATTTTGCTTCATTCGCCTTGCCCAGGATGGCAAACAGGTACGAGTACGTATCTACTATCTTTGCCTTGCTTGCTTTCTTAAAAAATCTAGCTTCATTTAATGGCTGGTGCTATTCCATTCCTTGCTAACTTAATTTTGGTGACAGTTATGGGTTGACTGTTTTCCTTTCTTTTTAACTTAGACAGCTCTGCCAGTTTACTTGAATTTATTGATCACATTTCTTAAGAAACAGCTAATTCTCTGATACCAATGAACAAGCCATCCCCAACAGTTCAGAAATGTTCAAAATAGTATATGGGCACAATAAATGTCAAATTTATAGATGGTATGTGAAATATATTTTGCTTTCCTCTACACACATTCTTTCACAGTGATTTAGCTGTTTTCTTCTAGTCTTTTGTGATGCGTGTCTTAGTGTGATACTTTTAAAACAAAATGTTCTTCAAGCCAGTGCTGTACTATGTGCTTCTGCAAATATTCAGCAGAACATCAAGAGCAGAAAAGTATAATAGAGCTGAAAATAATGTTACCTCAGCTGTTCTTTCCACCATCACAGGTGCTATTGCTAAAGAGAACACTGTATTGATTTATCTTGGAGAGCTTGCTTCACGCCCAGTTCTGAAGGATAAAAAGAAGGGGGAAAGGAAGAAGAAAAGAAGTTCAAGGAAGGAACTTAATACAGCAGCCCAGTCAGCATTTTAGTTTAGCTCAGAAGGACATTGTCAAAACTCATCTCCTCAATATCCCCACAGGCTATGTTTTGGTTTGCATTGCAGAGTGGGTTTGGATTGTGCAAACTAGGTTCTTCTGGGTGAAGCTAAACTGAAAGGTTTCCCCCAGAAACGTACCTGATGCTCTCCAACTGCTATTGGGATTGGTTCTACAGACCAAACTGCAGCTAGCCCACAGTAAAACCCCTGAGATGCATATAGTATCTATGCTGAATCCTCAGCACTGTTTTATTCTACACACTGGCTCCCACTGCGCTGCACTGCAGTACTTGCTGATGCAGATACAGCATGATTCTGTTGCTACTTTATATAGTGTTGCCTATCCATCCCTCACCCAGCTGTTGCCTGAGAGCTCTTGTAGCAGATCCCAGTATGAGGTAGATGAGAAACAAAATTCTTCCAGGGGAAGGAAGGTTAAGGCTACATTTCAACAATTAAAATTGCTCACTTTAGACGATGCTTGTGGAACTCTATTATATAGAGAAACCAGGGAGAAAAACAGAGTAAACTTGATTCCTATAAGGTAGACGAATCAGCAGTAAGAGACAGCTCTTCAGAAAAGGAGCATTTTTATGTGACCAGGCCAGGGTTCAGGAACGGATTGAACAGAAAAAGCATAGATGCAGGCAGAAGCTGGCAATGTCTTTGCTTTTTCCAATATTTTCTATTTTGATTTTGGAAAGAATAAAGTTGTTAGAGGAAGGAGACAGTCATAGAAGGACACTGCTTCTTCCTCTGCATGCAATTTTTCTCAGCAGCATAAATCATCACGCATAGTTTCTTACATATTTCTTCAATATGTGATAAAAATAACTTACTTGGTGTTGAGCAAGATTTTGAATTGAAGGCTGGGACGAAAGTATCACCATTTGCAGACACAGAGTCGTCTGTGTGGTGACCTGCCAAGCCACAGATATCACATATGTTGAAATGCTTGTAGCCCAGCCACAGAGCACTTGTACAACACTGAAGAGCCTCACAGCAAAAACAAACATGGAACAGTTCCCCAGGAGAGCAAAGCCGACATCACCAAGGCCTTCACAATATCATCACCTGACTGCAGTGTGAAACCCAACACTTCTTTTTGGATGTTTCTGCAGTAAGTGCAGTAAATAGTGAAGACGTGGAATGATCAATATGAAGATTACTGGTTTTGGTAATGCTACTATTCATAGATGAAGTTAATGATGTTTTGGAACTAGGTGAAGGGAGCATTTCTGGTTAAATGGCCTTTGGTCAGCCACAACATTCCTCTAATTTGGAAAGAGATTAATTTGATGGATGGACTATTAAATAGATAAGGAATTGGTTGGGTGGCTGCATCCAAAGAGTTACAGTCAACAGCTCAGTGTCCAAGTGGAAAACAATAATTAGTGGTATCCCTCAAGGATCTATACTGGGACCAATACTGTTTAGTAACTTCTTTAATGACATAGACAGTAGGATTGAGTGCACCATTAGCAAGTTTATAGATGACACCAAGCTAAGTGGTACAGCTGGAAAGGAAAGTGCAAAGGAAGTTGGCTGGCTTCACTGTAAAGAATTAGGTTTCACTTAATACTGTGGTGAAATCCAGAGATATGCATTGTTGAAGGATGCACAAAAGGTTCCTTCCTAGGATTCTCTGTGGCAGTTAACTTGCTCCTCATCCAAACATCCAGCATGATCTCCAGAACCCACTTCTAGTCATCCCAGATGTTGCTATTTCCATCTTGTTCAACTCCTGCCTTAAGGTTTGCCTGCTTAAGTTAGGAGGTAAATAAGATCTCTCTTGGGGGCCAGGTGAAAGAGGGTTGACTTGCCTCTGCTTGGGTGATGCATTTGTATCTTACCAGAGGGTAATAAGAGCTCAGTGTTTAATAACAGAAAATCCTGAAAATGTTTAAAATCCTCCTTCTTTCCTGAAAGGACATGATGTGGATTTTTTTGGTACCCCTTTCTTGAGACGGTCTTTTTAAGATAAAGTTAGAACTATAGACTTTCCTTTTTTCAAATCTGATAACTGATTTCATCAGATCATCAACTCATGTCTTGGTTCCTTTGTCCTGTAATACTGGGGATGTCTGTTACATAAAAATAACTTTGAAATGCTCTTTTCTGCTAGGCAGACTCGGCTAAATACAGTAGCTAGGTAATGGTAAATATACTTTTACTTGATGCTAATGAAAAAAGTAATGATATTCTAATTTGGACTATCATAAACAAAACGTATCTTCCGCAAGTAAAATTCTTTCTGCTCCTGACCTGAGAGTTAATCTTTATCAGCTGCCATATATTTATATAATATTTTGTAACCCACCTATTGAAACCAAATTTGACACAAATATAGATAAGAAGATGAACAGTTACTGCTTGTTCATAAGGAATCTGCACACAATGACAAATATGTATATGTACAGTTTCTTGAGTAGCTTACTGAATTGGACAGGTATGTGACAAGCCTAATGTATGGAGTCAACAAAAGACATTGACGCTGCAAAAAACCTTAACAAAATTCTAATTTTAGCAAATCCATGAAGAGCCAGAACAATCCCGTGCATAATCTTCTCCCTCAAGACTCATACATAATCTACATTAGGACGGGTTTCCTTGATATTGGCATTGGCCTAACTGCATCCATTAGCAGACACATATGGGGCTGTATAGCAATGTCCTCTGCAACAGGAGTGGACAGAGCTCACTGCCTGCGTGATCCTTTCCAGTCCTTATCCCCAGCATTCCTTATAATGATGAGCACAGAATTAGCTCAGTTTGTTTAGCCCAGATGGATTGAAGAATTCCAGCCATAGTGTACAGCTTAAAATTTGTTTTAATTTTTCCTAAATTTCATCTCCATCCTTCTTTTCTTGTATTTTTTGGTAGCATACAAGTTTAGATTCAGCTCTGGAGAGGACAGCAGTTGCAACTCTAGCTGCATTCAAAATTCAGGACAGCCTTAAAAGTCTGAAGCACAGATTTTCATGTCACTTAGTATTTTCTGTAAATGGATTCTTCCCCTAAATTATATTATTCTTCCAATGACTGATCAACAGGCACTAACAGTCTTTGTTATAAAGGCTTCTTATGTGAAATAAATCACAAAAAAGTGAATTGGTGTTACAGCACATTGAAGTGATTTAGTTAAACTTGTGAACCATTAAAAACTTTTTCATTAATCACTTTATCAGAGCTTAATTTTGAAAGTTAATAAGAAAGTTAACGCTCAAAGTCACCCTTACACTACCCACACCATTGCTTCTTTGAAACTTCTGATATCCAACACTGTACATGTGCTCATGCATTCTCAGCTGTCCTGTTCATCTTTTTATATTTCTTATTGATGCTGTAGGGATGTCTGATGGATGCAACATCAACTTTCAATTTCTATTTGAGTACAATTCTTTCTCTTAGCTGTTATACTTTATTGCAAGGTATGTACAATATTCCAAAAACCTTTCATGGTGTGAAAAATATAGCGGTACTTAGTTTTCTTGAATTATCCAGGAAATGTAGTCATTGAACAGTTAATACAAGAAAATGAATTAGATTTGGAGTATTAGATTTATGGTAATTTAATCTAATTATGATTAGAATCTACTGTTTGTAAGAATTTCGCCTTTGTGATAGCACTTAATGGCTCACGAGGCTTTTGAAGAATCCCTCATAGCTGACTGAGTTTCCGATTCCTTCACATCACTTTTCCAAATGCTGAGGGACTTCTAATAATTTTTTTATCAATTTTTAGATGACCAAAACTAATGCTACTCCCTTTCAAAAGCCTTTAAAGAGAGTAGTGAAATCTTACCAAGAATTGTGATCTTTGTAGTGAATGCAAGAAATGTCTTAATTGTGGTCAAGGATCCAAACAAAAGTTCTATAGTGAAGACAGTTTTGAAATCCATACACGCTTGATCTTTGTATAGGTGCTGTACAGTGCAAATGCGTTCCAGGGGGCTGTGATGATGGAGTTCCCAAGGTGCCATTCTAGTCATCTTATATTTCTGAGGAAGTTACTTCTGAAGTAAATTCTGAAGTTACAGCGTTGCCTCTTAGCTTCTCTAATACTGTGGGTATATTTCTGAAATTGCTGTTCTTGGGAATTGCTAAATTAATGCATTAAAAAATTTATTCAGTAGCATAATGAGTCTGTCTTGCAACATGAAATTCTGGATTACTTCTTCAAAGACTGCCTGAAGAGTTTCTTGGAGGAGATCCAGATACTGCAAAAGCATTTTCAGGATTATCAGAGAGTGAGGCATTTCTGAAATGTTTGGAAAGGCAAAAGCCCTAAGAATAAGTGTTTAAATACTTCCTGTTTGTGGCACAAACGTGCATCCCACACACTGTTCTCACTCTGAGCTAAAAATAAAACAAGGTCTGCCTTTGGGTCTCATGAGTAAGTACTAGTACAGATTATTCTGATGTCTAAAGAGAGGAAAACACATGAACCAGCCTTTTTGGAAGCAGGACCATTAACAGAATTCCTTCTTGCTGCTCCCCCCAACTTACTTCACGTATTACAGGAATGTAGTGTTTTTATGACTTGCGTCAACTTTGGTTGAAATTGGACAAACAGTTAAAAGTTACTGAGATGGGTTACTGCCAAGCAGACCGGTGAGCAAATTTAGGGTTGTTGGTTAATTATTATTTTTTCCTTAGGGAATCGGATTAAAATGCAGGTGGAGTGACAGTTGATAATGGACTATCAAATATTTCATGCATCTGTCCTTTACCTCTGTACTCAGCACTAGTGAGGCCACAGCTTGAGTACTGTGTTCAGTTTTGGGCACCACAGTATAGGAGGGACATTGAGGTGCTGGAGCGTGTCCAGAGAAGGGCAACGAAGCTGGTGAGGGGTCTGGAGAACATGTCTTGTGATGAGCAGGTGAGGGAATTAGGATTGTTTAGTTTGGAGAAGAGATGGTTGAGGGGAGACCTTATTGCTCTCTACACCCACCTGAAAGGAGGTTGTAGTGAGATGGGCGCTGATCTCTTCTCCCAAGTAACTAGCGATAGGACAAGAGGAAATGGTTCCAGTTGGACCAGGGGAGGTTTAGGCTGCACATTAGGAAAAAATTTTTCATGGAAAGAGTTATCAAACACTGGAACAGGCTGCCCAGGGAGGTAGTTGAGTCACCATCCCTAGGTGTGTTTAAAAGTTGTGTAGATGTGGTGCTTAGAGACATGGTTTAGTGGCAGACCTGGTAGAGTAGGGTCAATGGTTGGACTGGATGATCTTAAAAGGTCTTTTCCAACCTAAACAATTCTATTATTACAGCCAAAATTATTCTGCTTTAAAGCATGTTACTGTAATGTCCAAGTCCTGTGTTGCTTAAAAAACTTGTGCGCGGCCAAGCTTGTTTGAGTCATCCACTCTAGAAGCTGATCACAACAGTTCTAACGTGGAAAGTGCTAGTTATTTTGGCATTATTTCAGTAAAAATAGCCTTGTCTGCTTTCTGTGCCACATACTAGTGACACCAACAATAGTATTCCTTTTAGGAGGAAACACTGTTAGGAGTCCTTTGGTCATAGTTTGGAGTATTTCTGAAGGAGAGCAGAGATGAATCAGAATTCTCTTCACTCTCATGAACTAATTGAAATAAATGCTTGTTAACCTGGTGGCTGTTCGGCATACAAGTGTGATAGTTTTAATGCTAAATCAAAATTACTAGTTTGTCATTTTCAAGGTCTGAATGGTTATTTATTTTAGTGTTGTAGTTGTTTATGTTGCTGATAAGCCATGTGCCCATGCAGGTTTTGTCAATAGGATTACGTTGCAGCAATTGATTTTCTTTCAATAAGTAAATAATGAAGTAGTTTTAATTTGCCCAGGCCTTAATCAAAATAGCTCCTGTATTTTGCTGTGGGAGGCTGCATATTCTTATCTTTCCATAAGTTATATGTGATATATATGATGAACTGTTCCTGAAGGCAGCAATATCCTTCAAAAGTCACCTGTCCCTACATCGGTTACTTACATATATAATGTCAACAAACACTATAGCGTGCATTTTGCCAGGGTCATACCGTTCTCGTGGTGCTAGCCTGATTAGTTTGTGTTGTATCAGGTACTGCCTGTTGTTAATGACCTTAAAATAAGTCCTTCTCTGCTGTGGTAGGATATAAAAGCAGATTACCTCCCATTTTAAGCATAGGTAATACTATTTATTTGCAAGAAATAACACCACATTATTTTTTCCAATTTGTATGTAATCTCAGTTCATTCTGTATTTCAGTTGAAAACTCTTTAGGATCAACAGGAAGCTAACATAGCTTCATTGATTTCCATGGAAGTACATCAGTTTACAAACAAGTGAGGATCTTTTCTTTACACTGTCATACCTGAGCACTAAAGTTCTTATATTCCTAATACAGTATATATTTTATTGTCAGAGCCAGACTTAATGGGGGGGGGGGGGGGGGGGAGTAAAACGTAAGGAAAAACGTAGTGATATCTGAAGGGTTCTTTTTTTATATTAAAAAAAATATATTAGAAAGAAGATGGAAAATCATAAATAGACTGTAAACATCCTGTTTGGTCTTTGAAAATGAATGCTGAACACTGTTTCAGTAATAAGCATGAAACAAAAATAATGGCTCAGTGTTAGCTAAAAAAGCTTTTCTTAAATTTCTTTGTGTAACTTCCTCTGAGAAGGCAACTGAGCCTCTGCTGTCTTCTCTGAATAAACTTTTTCAAAGGAAGAAAAAAAGAGGTGAGAACTTGTACAATCATATTTAAAATAAAGGGATTGAGTGTGTGTTCTTTAATATGCTGAGGAGGATGACTGACAAAGATATGTAGGTATCAAAATGTTCTGAGAGTGATTCTACAGCTAAGGTTGCATTTCAGAATAGGCTTTCTGTGAAACACAAATATAGTTCTTTTTTTGAAAAGCCTTTATTGTGAATTTTCACACGGAATTATGGCATTGGATAGAAATAACAGAACAGTATTTTAAGTACTTCACAGAGACTTTATATGCAGCTCTTCTTGGTCCATATATCTCCAGACAGCCATTGCTCTTTTTTTCCAAGCTACTCACAACAGCTGTTTTATCCGTCTCCATCAGTAGGTCCGAAGTCTTTACCAAGCATTAAAAATGTCTAAAAATATCTGAAAAACTGTATTTTGAATCTTTCAAAACTACTGACACGGAACATACCTGCAAAGAACAGTAATGCCAAAGTCTCGTAACAGCATGTTTTCTTCACACACCAATACTAGGCTTAATATGACCATTACATTTTTGTCATTTCATCTCTCATTCAGTCTTCTCTCAGGTCAACATGCTTCTGTGCCAGATTCCTCAGCAACTGATGAGAATAGCTTGCTGAGGATAGTGTGATGAGAAGGCTGAGTAAGGAGAGATTATTATTTTCTAAGTTAAATCATGTGTTGTGGTCAGAAAAAAGGATATGGTTTAACTTCATTGCTTTGCTTTTGCAAGACTCTATAAATTCTATCAACATTTGTCTATTTGAATAGACATTCATAGCCATTGGAGAGAAGGAAGAGAGCAGCTGCCAAAAAAAATCCCCTTAATCTGCAGGTAAATAAAACACCTTCATATAAAAACCTCTCCTATGATTCTTAATTATAGCCTTGCTATTAGGAAAGGTCACTGACCTAGTGCTTTTATCAAAGTCAAAGCAGAAGTTGAGCTTCAGCAATTCTACATTTTGCAAGAATTCCCTCAAAGCAGAGAAAATCAAAATCAGCGTTATTTGGCTTCTTCCCCTGTAGCTGAGATCCTGGGAGCAACAAGAGAGATTTTGTCAGAAATTTTAAAGGTGAGTGAAACCACTGTTTGAGCAAGAAGTAGGGCAGATGCAGAAAGGACTGGCATTCTGTGGAGAACGATTTTTGAGCAGCCCTCTGTTCTGAAAGGTAGCAAGAGAAAACTGAGGCTAGACCAAAGAATATATGGGTTTTCTGGGGGTGAAGAGGTGAGAGAAGTTGTAGTGCCTGAGACAAACTGGTAGTTGCAAAAATAAGTTTATACCTGTTACCTACACCTCTCCTCCATTATTTGTTCTCCTATGAATTAAAGATTATATTCTAAGTGGAGCTGACAGCTATTGCGAGATATATTACCTGAAGTACAGAGACTGAGAAAATGAAACATTCATTTGCCCTTAATAATGACATTGTAAATGAATGGAAAGCTCATTAAATGAATCTGATTTCCTGTCAAACCTACTGTGGAAAATCCCTGGGCAAGGTGAACTAAATAAATATGTTTGCATAAGCCATATCAGGGCTTTCTATGACTTCCATGTGATGTTTATTCAGCAAACAGGCACAGTATCTTTTCTGCATTATCAGTGGCTGAGATGCATCCAGTCTGTGAAGCTCACTTTGTAATCGTTCATCAGTATGCAGTGTTCCAGGTTTCCTGTGACTTTGGACAGATTTTTACGCCTGCTTTTAGCTTTGGCCCTCCAACCCTTGCCCTGTTGTAAGCCTAGTTAAATAGGTACAAAAGGTTCCTGAAAAAAGGCAAAAATTGCATAACAAAATTTATTGCCAAAGTGTAAAGGCTGAGAGCAAAGCTGCAGTCATCAATGAACGGGTCACAGCTGGAACCGTACACTCAAGGAACGGAGGCCAAGGAGGTTTAAACTTTTTACAGTTATCTGAAAGGTGGGTAATACTGCAGAGGAGAGAAATTTGTGGAACAGAACTAGGCATCAGAATATTCCCTGGTTTTATAGGCTACATGTAATGAGAGATCCAGCAGTAATGAAGATAAAACCAATAGTCATGTCATCAAAGTCACAGGTGTCTTACACAGGTGAAAACTGCATCATCCTTTTTGAAATATCCCCTGAGTTTTATTAATGTCTCAATTCTATATGAGCTCTGAAGCTTTTTCTGGGCTCCAGCTCAGAGGCTTGCAATTCCTTTGTGTGACAGTTTATTTTGACACTGGTGGCTGTTGCTGATTTGCTTTTTGGTCTGTCGATCTTTGTTTTTCTTTATTTAATCCATGAGGTCATTGACAATAGATTCCAGAGTTTGTATAAGAACTGAAGAACATCAGATATATACAGCTGTAATGGAAATCCTTTTGAATTAAAGGAATTGAAACGTAGATTTCTTAATTGGGTTTGAGTAAAAAAGAATGTGAACGGAATTACAACAGTCAGGAAATAGGAGGAACTGCTGATCAGGTGCTGCCCAGCACTTTCCTTAGGTGTTTCCCTCTTTAGGTGAGGATATCCAAAACAGCTGTGAAAGTCTAGGGCACAGTCAGTACGAAAGTGGAAGAAAAAAAATTACTTAAAATCTTATTTCTTAATGTCTTATTTGAATTACTTTTTTTTTTTTTTTGGCCATGGAAAATATTCAAGCTCATCTTTAAAATGAGAGACCATATCTGATTAAGAATTATTTCTTCTTTCTTATCAGAAAATTCTGGGGAAAGAATATATTGAGTTTTCCTCTCCAAACGTTGTTGGTTGGCTTTTGGTTTTTTTTTTTGTTCAACCCTGGAATTTGAGATCCAGAGTGGATGAATTTCCAGAAGAAAAAAGGAAAACATAGTGTTCCAGTACACTTAAAGATGTTTCATTTATCATGTTAAAAGCATTCTTTAAATATGAGATTTTCTTCACTCACTTAGACATCTCCAAAGAATACATTTTATAGCTGTATTGTCTCTTATTCAGACCAGATCCTGGCACAATACCATGCACTCGGAATCTAACAAACTGATCATGGAAGCAGCAGTTCCAATTCTTCAAACTTTCTCTTATCCTGGAATGACCCTATAAACTTCCTTTTTCCTCAATGCCTGATAATATCAGTCAAGTGAATATAATATTTCTTTTATATTTATTTTTTTCTCAAAACCAGAATTGACATAAAGGCAGTGAAAGTGCTTTTTTTTCCTTTCTGAGCAGTACAGTCATTACCAATTTTAAAGGAATGTATGTTTAACTTCTAATTGTTTCCATTCTGATATGTTTATTTTCAAGGTTGTAAAAACCCATACTTGTGAAGACAAAGTTGAATGTTAACAGCTGTCTTAATATGGTGGAAAATTCGGTTTTTATTACAACAGAAGCCTGGTGTTCTGAAACCCAGGCAATCCATAGAAAAGCAATCCTTCCACACAAATTCCAGGAGAGGGAGGTTTTGAAAATGTGAGCTAAAATCCTTAGGGACCTGACTGGAATAGGGCAGGCCTGCCTATTTCTCCTTATATGCAAACAAGGTATAGACTTGGAGGCTTTATCTGGCAAGGTGCTCACACCTTGCGTTCCTGTTGGTTTCAGCAGAAGTAGTAGATCCTCCACACTGTTTACAGTGTACATGAGATTGTATCACTTAAGATGCTGAAATTTTATGGAGATTTTTATTGTTTAGTGTGATATTCCAGGGAACCATTGCCCAGTCTTCGTAGTAGCTCTAGCAACTATGTGAAATGAAACCGTTGTTTTCTGGTATTTTTTCCAACGTGTACTTTAGATATTTGGAATTAACATTACATAGTCATTCCTTCTTATTATTGGCAGTTCTGTGAAGTATTAGAAATGGATCAATCCAAGGATGCTGAAAATCTGAAGAGCCCTATCGCAAGAGCCTTTATGATTTTCTCATTATTTGCTAGCTTATGAATACCTTTGACTTTCCTGTCATGGAGAAGTCAACTTGCCAAAAAACCCAATAATACCTTTACAACACCACCTTTGTCAGATGATGTTATTTTGACTTTGGTGTAGGGAATTCTTTTTGTTGAGGTAAGTGAAGTTTTTGAAGATTGTGTGATGAATGTATATTTTAATGATCCATGCTAATAATAGCATGAGTTATTGTATAGACAGTATTCTCTCATTTCTATGTATAATAACAATCAAACAACTGAGCCCCAAACATCATTTGGCTTTGATTCACGTTAACTGTTCCTTTTCTTAATATAATTTTAATTGCACTATCAGTCTAAGAAATATGAAAATCAAAACTGGGAACTCATGACAACAATTATGTCTGTTTAATGAAAAATAAAATGTGTGTGTGAAGAGTGCAAGAAAACTTGTAAAGTGTCTTATTTATATTACCATATAAATTATTCCATTTTCAGAAAAGTATGTAAATACAATTAGGTGCAATCATTTGACAGATGCAAACAACATGGAGTTGCAAATGTTTATGGCTGACTATTACATTGTCAGTCAGAAAACTGACATGACAAAGTTCTTCTGCTACTTGTAGAAAATAATATAAAAACAGTAGAAATCCCTTTTAGTTGCTAATAACACAGGTAATTAAGGTTCTGGGCAATGTCCCAGAGTTTTGGCCAGAACTGATTTTTTGTGGTAGAATGGAATACAACAGTGAATTCCTGAACAGTCTACTCTTCAAGTGAGGTGCTGTATAACTCACAAGTAAATGGCATCGCTCCCACGTGATTCAAATAAATTGTGTTAGCTTTTTGGCACATCCTTCCACACATCTACATGGGGTTTCTTGTAGCTTCAGTGAAACTAAGAGGGGAGCAGTCTGCCAAGAAAGCACTAGAAATAAGAAGTTCATAATAATAGGACTATATATTTATAAGAGATATATAGAGAAGAAAATACAAAAGATAAAGTCTAAAGGAGTAAAAAAATTGTTTAAGCCTGTTTCTGTTTGCAGTTAACTTGTTAAAAACCAGCAAAACTGACAAAATATGCTAAAGGTATTTGATTAAAAACTGTAAAGATACTGAAATGGAAAATGATAGCACTCCTTTTTATATGTACAATTAATCTTTGTTTCTCAGTTGGGCACATGAAAAAAAAAATTAAATATTAAAGCAAAGTTTCCAGTGAGATTTTCAGTCTCCTCTGAACCCCACTGAATGATTTAACTATGGGATCCAAGCTGGGTCAAACTCTTCCCATAGTTGTGGGATTTTCTGGAGCTTTCCAAAGATACTGCATACCCCTGCCAAGAAAAGGATGAATTATGTTGTTAGCAGAGGTCTTTTTCTGGTTTTAGATCACAAAGATAGTTTTGAAGCTCTTCACTATCTATTTTGCTAGTATACTGTTTGAATGAATTATGGCAGAAAGTGCTATCTATAAAGAACTGCTGCTCTCGGAGCAAAGATCACACAGCAGACAAAGGTCCAAATTCTTCTCAAAAGGTTTCAAGAACTCCATTTTGTAAGGATCTGACAGTTAGATTGTAGCTTCCTATTATATTACTGCTCATCATCTGGGTCAACGTAACTACATGATACCCTTCCTTTATTCAGGGCAAACCTCTGATACTTAAGCTGAGCAGTACAACAGGGATGAGCTCGCATCTCATGTGAGCATGAAGTGAAATTCATCTTAAATAAAAGGCAGACTTAATCAAAGTAATTTAGCCTCCCTTTAGTGCAGAGAGAGGGGCACCTTTGCTGTCATTCATCCCATCCTAGACTGATGAACTTGATCTGGAAAATTTCATGGTGGGCTACTGTAAGTCATTCATGGGCCTGAACCCTGAAACAGTTCTTCGAACTGGTCTGCAGCCTGCAGGATGGATAATTCTGCCAGAATAACTCATCTGTCATACAAATGGGCTGATGCTCTTGCTCTGTTCTCCAGGTTTCCCTTCAACATTGTATTGGAGTGGACAGAGGCAGCTTAATGAGTTATTTCTGGCATCTGAAGTTACTTCCTGATATCCTCTGCCACGTTATGTGACCAAAACTCTCGCATTTCTGTCATATGGTAGATGCAGCCAGACATTTGAAAGGTGATGTTCATCTGGCCGGTACACGTGTACTGTCTCATCATGTATTGAACTTCTGTCTCTTGATTCATCTGTTCTCCTTTGTCTTTGTCCGATTACAATAAGGAAAACAATGTTTTGCCTGCCCACCTTATGCCCAAAGTATTTAATCTTTGCCTGTGGCCATTCTTTTTTCCTAACGTATTGGGAGGAACATTCTGGAAAAGTCACAGGACAAGTTCTGATATTTATCAGCTTCCCTTTTAAAGTGAAGATGAGTAGCTATTCATATAGTGAGAAGAGGTGTTGAAATATTAGAAAACCTAATCTAGAAAAACCAGAGAGAAAACTCTTCACTATATGACACATGACTACAGTGAGAGATTTAAAGCTTGAGGAAGAACCTGATGCAGCAATCAGTAGATGATGTTTTACATTGTGCAGCAGGTCAAACTACAAGATCATTATGGTCCCTTCAGGGCTCAAAGTCTATACATCTTTATTCTGCTTATTCTCCTCTATTGGAAGTGGATTTCTCTACAAGTGATTAAGCTGATAGACTAATTGAGGTTTAGGTTAATCAAGGAGTTTGCACTGTTACTGGAAATGGAAGTAGCCTACATCAGATCAAAATGAGCGTGGCAGCTTGGAGGAATTTACTCTCAGAAAGAAAGAGAAGAAATATGTGAAAAACAGTGAGCCACCACACATGAAGGAGAGGGAAAAGAAGCCTGACAAGAAAGAAAACTGGAAAAGGGAGAGAATAGCTATTTATTTAGCTGTGGTACAGAGCTTTCTGTGTCAGTCAGACACAGTCATTGCTGCACAAGCCTAAAGGAAGCTGATGTTGCAAGTGCTAGACTATTATTTAGTTTGTAATTGATATTTATTATTTCTATAATTATTGTTTCTATAATTGTTATAGTGCTGGTCTTTATGGAAGGAAGACAGATTTTTTCCAAACCTGGAAATGTTAAAGATTTTTAGCCTTACATATTTTATTCTAGTTCTGAAGATCCAGAAGGCAAGTGGTAAGAAAAGCAATTAATCTATCCTCAGAATTTAGCTCTAGTTCCCTGTGAAGAAGGTTAGAAATATCTGATAATCTTTGCTAAGAGTCTAGTGTGTGTTTAGTTTCTTTCTGCCACACTGATAACAAGAGTTAGCTTAGCCTTGACAAGCCGATTTACACATCTCTAAGTCAGTAACTGGCTAATGATAGTCTAAACACTGATACCTGTGGAGCACAGAGGTGCCAAGAACTGGTTTTGTATTGTCCATTTGAAAACGGAACACATACCCACAGGTCTCCAAGGACAGGGGTCTGAAGAGTTCTTGGCAGCCACAGGGCAATCATCTGATCATGAGGCTGTCAGCGATTTCTAGCCTCAGCGTCAGGATGAGTGTGTCTAGAAACCGTCCTTCCTTATCTTCTACACTCAAGCCTTTTATGCCCTTGCTCATGTGTATCTGCAATATATTCTCCCTATTTCTCTTTTCTCCATTTATTTCATCCTAACAAACTTGTGGAAAATATGTTTCTACTGTGCACTGAACCGACAAAACCAGAATGTCTGTCCAGCCTGTTATCATTTTTCATAGTTGGGATCCCAGAGCAGCACAGGATTTAAGAATACACCTGCAAGATGGAGCTCAGCTTCTACCATCCTTTCTAACCAAAGAACTGAATTATTGATGAACAGAGCCTAAAGCATTTAAGGTTAAAATACGTACTATAGATCATACACCAACATATGACCCCAAACTGAATATATAGATGAATTAATTTTTGTTTCATATGACGTCAGCATGGCCCATTGGATGAGTTACAGCCTTGCATTCACTCTGGGGCTATCTATTATCTAATATGTCTCACTTGATTTTCAGTTTCAGGCAGGCAAATTGACCATCTATACTTGCTTGTGTTAGTGGCTAATTTTAGGTAGCTAGTCTAATTGAAGATGTTATGCTCCTTTAGCTTGTCAAATAGAAATTCACATTTTCTGATTAATGTGATTCATTTATATTAGATTTGACTTGACAGGATGACAATGTGTAATATAGAATACAAGGATGACAGAGTTCTCCATCTCCTCCATCACATTTCATTATGAATTGTCTAGTCAAGGCTGTGGCCTACAGTATCTTACCTGCAATATGATAAAATTTGAACAGTATTGCAGCCATATATGGTCTACACAGTATGTTCTCACAGGTGGTGATATGCTTTCAGAAGGGTGGCAAGTTAAACAGCTCTCTTACATTTGTAACCCTTATATGTAACTGGCTTCGTGACATCCTGATGTGATTGAAAAATTACCGAGAAAAAGAAAAAGAGAAAATCCTTGAAAGAACACTAAACAAACTTTAACTGATACAAAATAACAAAAATATTTTGGAGGGGGAAAATATACAAAGAAAGTAAATACTTAATACATCGATTGGTGGAAGAGAGAATGGGTTAGATGGGGAAAATGGAACAGTAGCCAGAAGTTGAAAAATGTGTCAAGAAGTATAAACATGACATCAAATAAAAGGGTGCCAGTAGCTTCAGCACAAAAATGTTGGGAAAAGCAGTAGCTAATAGGAAAATGGTTCACAGCTGGGTCCATGGAGTAGTAATGTACAGGAACTCATTGGCAACAAGTGGCTGCATGTCAGAGATGCAGAGGGTGGTCTGTCAGCCCAGCACCCCCAAACTCAGGAAGCAAAGGGCAGAATCTCTCCAAGATCACAGGTGATATTGAATGTGTGTTTCTAAGTGGAAAATCGTGTATTCTGTTGCATCTATAGGTCAAATGCCTTGTATACATACAGCCCACATTGAATACTCAGTTTCATTTGCCACAACGGTCTGCTTTCTGACTGTGTAGGCAGTCTCACTACCACCTGGATAACTGTGGTAAGGATGGGACTCCGTCTGCTTTAACAGAATAATCTGCACAGTCAGTCCAGCCTGCCCGTGCCCATTGGTGCTACAGCACTCCCACCACAGATCTGCACGTGTACAGCTGTCATCGACTCACAGCAACGTTTACTTTGGAAGGAGCCTTGATACATCTCTAGTCCAATCTCCTGCTCAAATTAGGTTCAACACTGAGTTCAGACCAGGTTTTTCGTGGCTTTGTACAGTTGGGCCTTTGAAGGACAAACTGTGTATCTAAGGACAGATATCCACAACGTCTGAGATGTTGTCGTGGTTTGGGCCAGATTGGCCCAATCAGATGGAACGACAGATGATCTTCCCAACACTATGTCCTGGTTTGAGGTAAAACAGGACTGATGTCCAGGTTAGAAGCCCCTATCTCCTCTCTATTGTAAGAACTCACTTCAAGCCCCTACCCTATCCCCTGCCAAACTGGATGTGCTTTCCAGTCCCACACTTAGGCAGCCCTCCTTCTCATACGAGGAGCTTGTATTCTCATGTATTGTATTCCTGTTCTGGTGGCCATTCCCTCGTTCTGTGAGTATTTTTGTTCCCTGCTGCCTCTGAGAAGGATGTGATGGCCAGGGGAGTAATGTCTGTTATTTCATAGAAGCAACTGAGCTGGTGTAGCTGCTACTGCAGTTTCCAGCCTCACTCGTGCAGATCTCATCTGACCAACAGTAACAGGGTATGACCAATTGCTTCATGCATGTCATCAAGGAGAAGAGATTTTTAAGTTTCCAGTGCAGCAGTTTAATAAATGTTCTTATTGTCCAACATAGACTTAGACTGTTTTTAAAAGCAGGTGAAAAGACATTTTGTCTAGTAGAGAAGATTTATAGAACTTGTTCAGGAAACAGAACAGTTTCTGGCTAGTCTGTCTTATGATGGAGCACCTGAGGCAGCACCTCTCAGTGTGGTATCCCCAGCAGACTTTGCCCAAACTCAATCTGCTGCTGATGTTAACGGAGGTGTTGCAGAGTGGCAGTTCTGGGGATTTGGTGACTGTCTTATTAAAACTCCAAGGACAGATTAAATTTCTGGCCAGTACAGGAGTTTTGCACTGGCTGAGATCTCAGTGATCACGTTATCTCCAGAGAAGAGAAGTTACTACTTTTCATGGAGCTGTTTCCCTTTGACATGAAATGGCAGATAGAATGGAACATGCATTTGTCTTTTCTCCCTTATTTGTTTCTAAGGCCTGCAATAAGGCATCCTAATATAATAAAACACAAGCAGAATAATAGGCTTGAGGCTGCTTTTTTTTTTTAATCAAACTTTTAAGACATTTTAGGAGGTAAAATAGATCTAAAAGAAGAAATTTCTGACCCCAGTCCCTGTTCTCCAAGGTGCAATGTGAGCAAGACTGCTGAATAGAGCTTTTAAACATTTCAAAATGTTTAATGAAATGAATAGAGCTTTTAAATATTTCAAAATGTTTAAATGTTCAAAATCACCCTTTGGCATTCAGCCTTTTGCAGGGACCTGCAGAGATTTCAGTGTATTTGTGGACAAATAGAAATTAATACAGCAATAATATTGTTGCATATGCCTGTAGCTAGGTTACGCTTATCTGATAAAAGGACACTGTATCAAACTGTACCAAAATTCAAGCTTCAGCCTTTATACATTCAAGTGTTGGGTGGCTTAAAAAAAGAGGAAAAAAAAAAGTAGATGCTTTAGCAAGGTGAAATAACACCACTACATTACAAAGTTACTGCTATAGTAAGAGATATAGAATATACAAAAACAGGAGGAACAATGAAATTAATCTCAGTCAAGGTGAAGGCTATATTCAAAAAGTAGTAGCATTGATACAGCCACAATGGATAAAAGCAAGGCATACTATAAGTACTAAAGGAAATTTTTTTACAAAAACCGACTGGGATGTCTGGAAAAATAAATAAGCTTTTAGGTACACTTTCCTATCAACCACTATAACATAAATATAAAATATGTCCTTCAGAAATAATATACTTAATTCAGATTCTTTGTTCTTTATGCATACTCTTGTACTTCCATGTTTGCAATTTTGCAGTTGTAATGTTTTTGCAGCTGTAATGATCTAAGGAAATTTTCTGCAATTAGGTTATATTCGAGAATTGTATTTTTGAAAATCCATACACTTTTTCCAGCTTTTCTAGTAAAAGATATCCCCTTTCCCTGTAAACCTTGCCCCTTCTCTACTACAAGAGGATAGCAAAGCAAGTTGTACTTAAAAAGCTAGGACTCATACCTATCAACTACAGCAAAAAAAAATTCACACAAAGAAAGCTATATCAGTTTATATGGTGTAGTGGAGAGAATCCTGGTGTTTTGTGGCCAGCGGAAGTATAAATGAGAACTAAAAAAAAAAGTATGAAGGACACAAAATAGAAAAATATGTGAAAGTGAGGGACAGCTAGACCACATGATCCATGTAATGTGGAGATTACAGATGAAGCAAGAAGAGGTTGGTTGGGATCCTTTTTTAAAAGAAATTAAAATGTTTTTTGTATTATCATTTTTTTCCAAATAGTAAGATTCACTTTTCCCTCTCCCCATGCTTAATTTTTAAGGACAATTTAGAAGAAAAGAGGAAAAATATGTAGACATGTTTAAAAAAAATATTTCATAGTTTGTGTATGCTATTTTTCAAATAAAAATTACCCACATTTTAGACAGATATTTCAGTTAGCCTTTATTACCATTTGTGAATGGTAATAAAGATCTACAGTTGGCTTAAATACAATTGGCAGTAAACTTTAGCTGTGCTTCTATTTATTTAGAAATACAGCAAAAAGTTGTCTCTGTCTTTTGCAAGTAAT
Organism: Burhinus oedicnemus; assembly: GCA_008921705.1. NCBI lineage: Eukaryota > Metazoa > Chordata > Aves > Charadriiformes > Burhinidae > Burhinus > Burhinus oedicnemus. The sequence goes on from VFFE01009204.1 coordinate 227,253, forward strand.
ATATGTGACAGTACACATAGAACTATAGATATGAATACAAGAATAATGCAAGGTGTGTGAAAAACTCAGAGCTGTGTTTTGATGTGTCAAGTAAGACTGGAATCCACTATTCAGGAATTCATGGATGAGGCTCAAGGTAGGTTTGACATTCAGTGTTTCGCTGTTGCCAAACAAAAGATGCTCCTTTTTTATAAATCCTGCTGTACGGAGTTCTTCATTGTTAAAAGTGTTTTTTCCAAAGAGCTATGATTCAGCCTGATCTTAAGAGCACTTCTCCTGTTACCTGCTCTCAGCTTGTCTAATCAGAGTCCTTGTAGCTTGAGTGGCAAGGCCAGTCCAATTTTATCCCTTCATAAAGCTATAGCACAGGTAGAATTATCCCAATTTCATCCTTGATGTTAACCTTTCATTAATTTCTGGTGCTTGTATCTTTTTTGACCACTAAGTAACAGCTGGTATCTCGCTACATATTGCAGCTTTACCATAGATTGTATTTATATCAGAATTCCTGAGGCAACTATCATATTCCGTCCTTAGATATCACCATGGTAGTTGATACAGATTTGGACGTGAAGATAATGGAACCAGAAAGAGTTTATGGTAATAATAGATCTCTTTCTCTTCATTACATGAGGCATTCTAATTCATGTAATGTTCTTTCTCCAGTGGAGGACTGCAGCAGATTGCCCATTCTTGAGCTCAGTATTAATTATGCTTACTAGTGCTTCTGTAGTTGAAGGTCCCATGATAAACTCCTATTTTATTTTTAGGGGTTTATAATTCATCTTTAAAAGCCCACTTCGGACTGAAATATGTCACTACCATCTAACACTGACTTATCTCACCTAGCAGTAACATATGATAGATATGGAAGGAAAAAGCTGCACTTTGAATAATTCAAGGTGATTACCGCATGTGAAAAATCATTCTTTTCATGTGCATGTCATCAGAATGGCCATATAAGTATGCACCTAACATTGACAGGCTATATCTCATCATAGCACTATGTCAATAACCACAGGCCAGTCCTCTTCCCTACTTTTTCTTCCTGATACAATTTGCATTACAAGAACTGAATTCAGTATTTTTCAAAAGTCAACAGAGAATGTGGAAAAAGCTAAATTTATCAGTCTTTTGACATTCCCAGTGCTAGGATACACGGTGGTATGATTTTTAACAGCATACCTTAATTTGTGTGTCACCAAAGGAGAAATAATCTCCATTGATACTTGTATTAGAGGCTTTTAATGAATTATGCAGCTTTTCAATTTGAGAGCAGAGTTATAGCTTTAGAGGACAGGTATGCGCATCACAAGACCCCTGACACTAACGAATCTCTAGCTGAACAAAATCATCAGACTTAGCTCAGTACTCTTTTTCTGAACTATAGACTCAACTCAAAACTCAGTATCAAATTCTTTCTGCCAAAGAATACAAGTAAAATATGAATCAATGGAGCATGTAGCTGTCCAAGTAGAGTCATCAGAACAGCGATTAAGCTATCCTTTGTATAAAGGAAATTAAGCTCCTACTTAATCAATCTCCATCCCAAAGGATTATGAAGTAATGCCCTCCTCTGTTTGTTTTTTTTTCCAAATCCAAGTAGTGATGGGGAGCAAACCAGGTGCTCACTGAGAGTCTTGAGCCATCAACCCAACATAAGATATACCATATAACAGACTCACCTCATTTCATTGGTGTATTCCTCTGTGCTTATCTGCTAACCTTCCCAAAAATTCATACTGTACACCAGGAAAATATCAGGCCTCCAAAAATGCAGGAATGGAAATGTGAATGTAGTTATAACAGTGCAAATAACCATTCTACAGAGAAGTAGAGATATTTTATCTCTTAGAAACTGTTAGCCATGTATTTCCATTTTAAATCCTAGCTTGAGCCGCTGTTGCTGAAAAGTACAACTCCAGTTCCTCAGACGTAACTATGAAGAAACACCAGGGAAGGGAGTACATATCTCAGCCAGGCACTATTGCTTAGAATATTTTTAAAACTTGTGGACAAAACTTATCTTACAAAGGTGATGCTTCAGGATTCTGCAGTTTGCTGGAGTCATATGCAATGTGTACTATTCCACGGCTTCTACTTGAGCCAGTATGACTCTCATAAACCAGCCCCCCCCTTTAGAATTTAACTTGAAATGGTTCAAGAGTATTGAAGAAAATTTAAAGGAAAAGTTTTAATCTGAATGGGACTGAGGATGAATGGTCCTTCTTTATAATGAGATAATAATGTATTGTCAGTAAAATGTGTTTGATTTTTCATAAAATCTTTCCTTTAATAAATAACTCCTAATTAGTCTTCAGATGTAAGTTTAGGAACATACAGATTAATATACTATAATGATGTCTTCCTGAAATTATTTCATTACCTCTCTTTACAAAGCTTATTTTTAAATCTTTCCCTGTTTTTTAGTTTTTATGACTTTTTTTCACCTCCTGTTCTCATGGAAATGAAGATGCAGGAAAATTAGGAAAGTGAGGAAATGAGTTTATTTTGCAAAACCTGTACCTATACTGCACAGCTGAGATGAGCCATATAAAAATACATATTCCTGTTGTTGTGATATATGCTGTTCTTTTCACAATAGCAGATTCCCAAAATGAAATAACAACACACATCAGACACATACATTCACTTCTGTCTCATATCTAGAGATTCTCAGTATTTCTTCCTGGTTTGTATTTATAAATCTGATTTGTTGTTTGTTTCTTTTTAAGGAGTTCTTTTAGTGAACAGTCCAAAAATGTACTTGAGTCCTTTGGTCTTGTCCTTCAGTCTGATATGCAATGAGGAAAATACGACTTTTAATAAAAAGTACCAAATTCACTTCTCCTATAATTTTTAAAGCATGGTTTACAAAACAAATGGTTAGAAATACCTTGGTTATCCCCTACCGTTGTTGGATGATGTATAGAATACAGTTTCAAAAGCTGACAAGAAGATGTGTTTAACAGTCTGAATTGGTGCAATTGCCTCAGTAATAAAAATAGAAATCATTACCATCATATTTGAAAACATCAGTGTAAATTATAGTCTAAACATATTTAAAATATTTAAAATAATTCCAGGATCCTGAGTAAACATAAGAATCACAAGTTAATTAACATTTTAAGCCCTCCTCCCCACCCTAAATCTGAAAGCTGTGCCTCATTTACTTATTCTTGAAAGTATGAATTTCTATTTCTGGGAAAAAAAAAAATATCAGAAACACTGAACAGTACTGAAAAATTCTCTTTAAGAGAGTCCATCATCTCTCTTTGATATAGCACTGCAAACATATATCTTTTGAAGCTGTTTTGTGCTCTTTTACTGACAGACTAAATGTATGAAAAGTCACTCTTAAAATACAGCTAGATTAGCTGTAAAAAGAACAAATGTATTGTGACTTCTATAAGAATTAGTTGGTATTGTTACTATTGCTACTGTATATTCCTTTGATCCTTCCTTTCTCTTTTTCTACCTGTTTGAAGAAAACTATGTACAAAAAGCAAGGAAACCCACCACTGCTCTCATAAGACAACTCTTCTTTCCCCAGCTCTTCTATACATAGAATGAAGAATTACTATTTTGGTGTAGTGGATATTCTGCCTTAACGAAGCTGATAAGGGGAAAGCATTCAAAGGGAAAGAAGTTCAGTTAATTAAGAAGCTTACATTAACAGTGCATGTGTTCTAGCTATCTATGTCTCTTACATGTTTTGCTTTTAGAGAAATCATGTACATCTAATGTTGTTCAATGTCATTTTACTGAAACTGGTACTTGAGAAACTTGTTGAGAAAATTAGAAGTGATGAAGTAGCCCAAGGTGGTACTGTCAGAGCGCACAGGAGATTCTGATGTGAAGACCTAGCTTCCTAATTGTTATTATGCTTACAAGGACACTGTTAAAAGAAAAATGAATGCCTTGCTTCACACCTGCTATAAAAGGTGCTGCAACTCTGGAGCTTGCTTAAATCATTCTTCCTGAAACAAACTACCGAATGAAATCCAGGCCATTTAATTTCCAAATATCAGTAATTAAAATGAGTCACATCATCAGAGTTTGGCAGGGCTACAGCCTTCTTTTATTTTTTTATTTTCCCATAAATTTCAGCGAAGGTCAGATTTGTTGGGGGGAGGAGAAGAACCTGCCTGCTTTTGTGCTCACAGAAGGTTAAAATATGACTCGTTCGCAGTGTCCCTCATAGTTCAGGACTTAATGGTCCTTGACGGGGATAACCTAGAAGTTAATTTTACTTTGTGTCCCAAAAGCAGTCATTGTCACTGTAATCCTTCTTGCAGGCTGAAGGGTATCTTCACCACCTGATCAGACTTTCAATAGCGATTGATGAGCAATATCACCAACCAAGAAGCACTTTGCTAGTGCTTTCTGGTAAAAGACAAAAAGAAAAAGAAGGAATGGTGCAAACTTACCTTTTCATAACTTTACGCCTTTCCAGTGTTCCTTACTTTAAACGTCAGCTTTTGCTATTTCTAGAAGTCAAACACTGCAAAACAAGGAACAACTTCTTTCTTTTCCTCCCTGTTGCTCGAGTCCTGCCAGGGAGAAGGATGAGTAGATAATGGAGATATACACCCTCTTTCATTTTGTTATCCAGAGCAGAGGGAAGCCAGAGGCAAGCACTATCAGGAAGGCCTGTGCGCTAATCTCTGGGCAGCAGAATGTCCCATATGCACAGAAACCTCAAAAAAACCTTTACTTTCTAGACTCTGATAATCTCTAACAAAGTCAGTTTGGCTAATTCATCTTTGAAACACATATACATGCGATTTCTTTTCTGTTTAAACTTCCCCAGATTGGGGAATGCTATACAAGGTAGGCAGAGCTTTGACAGCAGAGCTGCCCTCCAGCCCTGTTTAAAGTCACTGTTCTAAGACCCAGACAATAAATCTTCTCAAGTAAACAGCTGTAAAAGTATTTTAATATAGCCATAACAGTATGCTTTTTCTCTTCCCTGACTTTTGTACTGAAACTGAAAAATCTAATGGTTAATTCTTTGGGGGAGGGGGAGGGGAGGTAACATCCATCATGAAACCATTGATATTTATTGAAAAACAGCTAATAAGAGAAAATATAAGGCTGTCTTACCAAGTACTACAACTGTAAGTAATAGCTTCATATGTTCACAGAAGCTAAAACAAACCATTGTAGTCTCCTAGAGTAAGCTCTTACACATGTGCCATAGATATTCTCTCTGTGCTCCCTGTACTGAGCACTCTTCATTTCCCTTGCCAAACATGTGTGAAACCGGATATAGGCACACAGCAAAATTAGTATCCCTTTGGGTGTAACCACAGCTGAATTTCAATAAATTCTACATTAAAATAATAGTACATGGATTAGAAGTCAAAACTTACGTGTAACTGTGTTCACAAAAGCAGTAAGAGTGGAAATCATTTCTGAATGAGCTCAGGTTCTCCAGAGAAAATAGGGGTTTTTTAGTTCATGAGGGCACTGCTTGAAGAGCAGACTCCAGACACAAGTTTTGTGCTTAGTGCTTCATGTAGCACGCCCATTCCCCAAAATGGCTCCTGAGGCTAGGCAGGAAGGAGATCATATTCACCGGCACAGCACGTAGGACACCAGAGCTGTTTGGTTTATGCTAGCTATTCCTGAAGAACAGAGAGTATTTGATATGCTGTGACACCCTTCTGCAGGCCTTCGCTGACAGAATCATGGGCGTGAACAGTCCAGCTGTTGGTCTTCTTCATGGTGAAAGATGCTTCTGTCCCCTAAGGAAGAGGGGTCCAAACTCTGTGCCCGAGGGTGAGCATGCGCTATGCCACCCACTGTAGGCAGTGATATTAAGCCAGTTCAAGTGTCAGAAGCAGAATGGGTAATACCAAATCTCAATTTGCCCTTCCACTTCAGGAACCACCCATGACACACCTGGGACCATGCAAGGTGGGTGGTGGAGGGCTGACTGCCGTGAACATTTGACAGATAACCAACTGACTCATCCCCCCAAAAGTGCTCCAGGACGCAGGCTCTTGTCACAGTGCTCACAGGAAGCCCTGAGAGGAAGAAATCTTTGTGTGGCTTTGCAAACCACCTGTGTTTCTTTTCATCCTCTTAAAAATAGAGTTCATATGAGCATCGAGTAAGAAATACCCATTTACTCTGAGCAACACACGTATTCAGCCTCTGCATTTACAGCCCCCTGGCTGGGTGTGAGTCACAACATACATTGTCCCATAGTACTCCAAACACTGTCAAATTCTGAACTTCAGAGGGAAAAATCACATACTCGGTTAAACAAGCACATCCAACACCAGCAGTGGTTTTCAGGCATTGCTAAGCACAACATCTGAGCATTGGTCCATGGAGCGTCCCAGACTTTGCCTCCTCTCATAAAACAATAAAATTTTCTAATGACCACAGATTCCTAAAGGCAGAGTCTTTCTAGCCGTTGGATCAAGACTTCTCATTTCTAGGTATTTCATCTTGTTTCTTCTGCAGCTTGTCTGGTGACTTGGACAAGCTTCCCCTTAGTGATACAAGAGTCTTGCAGATGTTATTCTTGGAGCCATGTTGCTGCTGCTAGGCCTAGACCTTGTTCTGTGGGCAGAAGGCTCACAGTCCCATTCCATTTGGCAGGCCAGCTGCAGCCTTACTGGAGTTTCTGCCAGATGATCCATCCACATGGTTGCTCCATCATTGACATGCAGAACAGTATCACCACTCCACTGTTCTCCCCCGCTCTACTTCCCTAGATCTTTGACTAATGCAAAAACTAACTTCCCGGAAGAAAAGTTGATCCAGTGACCAGATGAGCATTACCACCGAGTGTCTGGAAAGGGATGGTCTTTCTGTTACAGCAACTTTTAAAACATTTTTATTTTTGAAGCAAAATTTCTGGAATAGAAATAATTAAATCATTACAACATAAAATTACTCTGAATTCACACATTTCCAAAAAAGCACACGGCCACATTTTGAAATATAAGCTCTTCCTAATAGATCTGAATTTGTTGGATTCATTTAGTACTGGCTTCAGACAAAAGGTTTTCCTGTTTCTAGGACTGCATGCCTCTTGGACTCCATATAGGTAGCTACTGCCTGTGTGTGGAAGATGCTCAGAATCTTATGCTATAAAGCATTTCCTCAATGGGACTCAACTGCAGAAGCACTGGCTTTACAAGACCTATAACATTTTAGCAGCAGGGCATTTGTCTCTACAAAACTACACTAAATGAAAACAAGTTATGGAAACAAGTCCAAAGAAATCTGTTGCTGTATGATGGTTTTTGTACCTGGGTCTCTTCTACATTCTATGAAGATAAGGCAAAATCACTTAAATTGTTTGAGTTATAGAAAAAAAGCCTACATTCGAATTTCTTCAATTGTGAAAATAGTGCTTGAATTGCATATATGACCCTAATGTTATTTTCCAATGAAAATGCCTTTGATTTGTTGAGCCCTTTAAAGATGTTGACATGATAATTATATTTATTGCTATGAACGTTACTTTCTGCTGGGAAGATTTGCACAGTACTCTGATGGGTATGGTCATTCTAATGGTTCTTCAAGGGAATGCTGCTCCAGAAGCATCTCTGTGAGCAAGGCAAGACGTTTATTGGAGTTGTCAAAATAAAAAATTATGTTGAAAATTGCTTCAATTCTACTGTTAGAGAAGTCAAACTAGTCGTCTTTTTCCTAGCAGGGCCAGTCTTACCTACTTAAGCAGGCTGGTACGACTGACTTCTTCAGGAATTCAGCAGAGCCCCTGCAGATAGCAGATCATCTGCACAAAGGGTAAATTGGTGCCATGGCTGACAGCTCCACCCTACCCATTTGCAGGGCCTGCCAGACCAGTCCTAAACCTCCCTTGGCATTTGAGGAGGGACCCATCTGGCAAATTTTGCGCAAAAGCCATTGAATGCACACCAGAATTATGTGGTTTTAAAAGCCATTTAATGTTAAAGAAAGATCATTGATAAATATATACAAGTGGGTGGAATAGTTTTAAATACACCCTATACTACAAGTCCTCATCACAGCTGATGTCATTAGAATAAAAGCTGTATTGTTATGTATAATTAATACTAAACATTCAAAACATAATTCAGATTGTTTTCTGTTACACACAGCAGAAGTTTTAGGTTAATGTAACATGTTCTCCTAACTATGATAAAACCTTTTGGCCTTGAAAGATAAGTAAATACATTTCCTGATCCGTGTTACCTTAGTAACTGATAAAGTCGCCTTATGAGTATTAGTGACTGAAGAGGTGAAAGCAGTTTGTGCGTTTCAAGTAGAAATAGGTAACCTTTTTTTTCCATTTATATGAAAATAACATCATCTTTACTATGATCAGCTTGTATTGTGGAAATTAGCCTTTCTCAATAAGCATCAAGTTACTTGTCAAACAGCACATACAGTTAGAACAGGTTTTGTATGAAAAAAGGAGTAAGTAAAAAAATATAACTTATTTTTATACAAAGCAAAAAGTACTTGACTGTTAGAAAAATTCTCTTCTCTGAGAATGAATAAGGATTATTCAGTTTCACAGGCCCTGTCCTTGCATTATTTTTTACTAGAGTCATCTCTTGTAGAAGGTTAACACAAAGAAGCACGTAGCAGTTCCAGAAATAATCAAGTATATTCCCTAAGATGAAATTTCACAGTAGTAAGAACAACAGAAAAAAGGTACAAAAAAATAAAAAAACAAGTGCAAAATATTCCTTAAGGATGCATGTAGGCACAGAGACCGTTATCATCCTCTTTGACCTCCTCTAGTATTTCTGGTTTGGCTGCTGTTGAACAACAGAGCTGGCTCCATTAGGACCCTTTTTTACTCTCCTGCACACACAGAATAGTATTAATAATATTATTACAGAATTAACAGAATAAGATACCTTGAGTGTAAAACTGAGAAATGCGATCTGGTTTGATCTAAAATAAGTATATGCTTACAAGGTAGCACTCATTTTTAGAGGTGGTTTAACACCTCTTAACACGTACACATTAAACATGCACTCATTTCATAACACAGTGCTTCTGCTGCACCAACACTGTCCCCATTGCAGCTGCGAGGTTTTATATGACTGCTAGCAGGTTCCTGATTCTGGCACTAACACGGAGCAAATTGAGGAGCAGGCACAAGGACGAAGGGTGCTGGCGCATCTGTGAATGCCTCGCGGCTGTCACCATTACCAGGCTGGGCTGCAGAGGTATCCAGTGCCCTCGAGAGCTGCTCTGGTCTCACTTTCTGCTAGAGGCGAGGAGGTTGGCCATGTGGGGCTGGTACAGCTGGGTCATCTTGTTAGATTAAAGGAATTCACAAGGAACTGGATGATAGTTGGATTTGGCCCCTTACTGCACAGCAGAGAGCTAAATGACAAAACTTTAAAAGCTATTTAAGGTGAAGAAGAGGAAAAATACAAGTATTTTTCTAGTACATGTTGGCAAATCCTCATTCTTTCTCAGGCCCCTCATTAAAAAGAGGTACTTCCATGAGGTCCTAGTAACTGTCTGCAGGTGGGCATCCGAGCTCCTCTGACCCAGACTTTCCCCAGGAGCACTCTCAAGCCCTGTCAGGTATGAATTCTCTGATGTGAGGTCACATTGCTACCTTTTCTTAACCACTTGTTTAAAGGTTATTTATAGGAAACTAATTGTCTTTGAGACCTCTGTCCCCTGACAAATTTAGATAAAATTGGTCAGTGAACTGAATGCCATTATAAATTGACATATAAGGGTATATACACATATACAGAGAAAGAGAGCGCACATGCAAGCCTTAGGAAACCAAGCTAAAAATAAAACAAAAGCAAAATGAAACTGTGGGGTGACGAACAGAAATGAAGGTGGCATGTTTTGCCATTTAAAACAAGATAAAAAAGATTAATTATTCAGGTTGGGAAAACAAAGCACAAAAAAGATATGGGCCAGTTATACAGCAGAATGAAGAGAAGAGAGAGGGCCAACCAAGCCTTCCTGTTTTGAAGGACAAGAGGGCACTTCATGAGAACACAAGGTAACAAACAGAAAATAGAAAATACTTGAGGCAAATGACTTGGATTTTTAAAAGGCTCCAACATGCAGAGAACAGCATCTGCAATTGCCGTACCTGAGACAGCAATTACGGTAACTATTCATCTTAACGCTTTGGAGAATAAACTAATTGCCAGGATCCAAAAAGTCAGTCTTCTCACTATGATATATTATAGGCTAACATTAGCCATATTACAGAATAAAGCACTGGACCTTCACCTGAAGTACTTCTAGAGTGAGCTGTCATCAGAGCCAGCACACTGGTAACGAAGGAGAGAGCTGCGCGTCGCCACGCTTTGCAGTTCCTGTAATTCAGTTGCCATCCTAATGGACAGCAGTACTCAATAGTAAATTTTAGGAAACACCATCTCCTTTCTTATTTTGTTTGTTAATAACACTAGGCACGTCCTGCAACAGTATCAGCAGGGGCATTACTTAGTAAAGAATTTGAAGGGTTTGAAATAAACAGCATTTCTCCTTTCCAAGGAAGAGAAGCTAGGTTTGATTGCTTAAATAATAAATATTGATTATTCTTAGCACTACAGCATCTTGCTTTTATTATGGACAATTTCAAGGTTTTATTGTGGATAACACATACCCTTAAAGATAGCAGAGAATTATCATAGGAGAGGAGCGTTTTGGAAAACTCATTATAATATTTTAGCTAGCCTCTAAAGTGTTCTCATATTTATTCTAGGATTGGTATTATCTTATTTCATGCTTTGGTTTGACCTTGCTCACCTAGATACCATGAAAACAAGCTTATTATTTTTTCCTCCTAAAAAATATGCTAAGGCCGTACTTTATCAATTACAAGTACCAGCAGAACTCCTTCAAATGAAATTGTCTCTAAAACAAATCGTGATTCTTCAGTATATTGTATCATTTGTTTTATGCTTCTGCACTGAGCTCTCATTTCTATGTAATCTGCTGTTCATTAGTCTCCTGTGATACTCCAAACTTTGCTGTTTAGTACTTGAAGGGACAAATAAACTGACTTCTGTATTCCATTCTGCACATTCATCCAACCCAGGGTTTACATTCCAATATGCATGAGTTTGTGATAGAACAATCTCATGCATAGGACACAAGTCCAAATCCATTTTAAATTACCTGTGATGTTACAGAAAATCTTACTTGAGAAAACTGAAATTGTATTAAGCTCCTTCTAAATCTTGATAATTATTTTTACATTGCAATAAAGCCATCTTTCACATCTTATAAGGACAAGGGAAAGACAAAAGGTATATTTTTCCACAGGTTTAAAAACTTAAACCTGTTATCTTTTTATGGAATTTGTGCTCCCAATTTCTTTACATGAACTTGAAATCGTGAAACTGAGGTGTACTGATTTATTAGGTAATCACCTCAGTGCTTTTAAAGAGTTAGCTTCCTCCTTAGAAAACAAGATATAAATTCACCTGCCAGTTTACCTTCATTACCCATCTAATCCCCATCCATTTGAAGCATCTCAAAATATTTAATGTATTCATTCTCACAACATTCTGTAAGCTACAGAGTGCTATTATCTTCATTTTACAAGAGCCTAAGGTCACACAAGAAGTGTGTTTCAGAGCAAGCGACTGAGTGAGTGTCCAAATCACAGGCTAGCCTAGTGCCTTAAACATTTGTATCTGTATGATTTTTCATCCTCTCTTAAGAATAAAAATTATGAAGCAGAACAAACAGAAAAAGCCAGCTGATTAACACTGTTATCTATTCAGCTTTGGTATTTTTATTCATTCATTTCTGGTTAATCTTGTAAGAAGCGGGAGATAATTAAAACTGAAAAGCTTGTCATAAGCAGTGGAATGAGCTGATAATGCATTAACCTTTCACAGGTTAAACCAAACAAAATGTTATTCTGAAGGAATTTTAAGGTCACTAAATAAAAAGAATAAAAAATAGAACAGGAAAGACAATCTAACATCAATCTCATTTTGCTTCCAGTACTAAGGCACTGTGAAGCTGCTGTTAACCTGCCATGAGGAGAGGGGAACTAAGCAAATGTATATAGCTATTGACGTGAAGAGCACTGACAGCCTGCGTGTGCTTCTGTTCAGCTTCTTTCAAGACTGAATTATAAGATGTAGCATTTCTTTGCATCTAACAAAATCACTGTTAGTGTTCAGTTTAATAATAGGCAAGAAACTAAAGAAACTTGTGGTCTAAATAGCCACATACTACCTTTCTGTTCTTTAAAACTTCTGCTCACAGAAAGCATAAGATAAATACAAGCAATGAAACATGAATCTGGATTTCAAGATGCAATCTGATGGATTTCAGCATGGGATCAAGGTCCTCATATAGTATAAGGCAGCTTTTCTTACCCCAACTCCATCCTTTCCAATATCAGTAGTGTGCACAGCTCCAGCTTAAGGCCTCTTTTTATTTGAGTTTTTGAAAAAAATAGGGATTGTTTATCATTCTTAAATACAGCTTTGATTTTAAACATGCACAAAATTCATGATTGTTGGACCTGGGAAAAAGGGAAAGAGTTTCAAGTCCATCTCTGGCTATACCTCTTTATAAAAAGACGTAAGTAGAAGTGCAAAACAGGAAAAGAAAAAGAAAAAGAAAAAGAAAAAGAAAAAGAAAAAGAAAAAGAAAAAGAAAAAGAAAAGAAAAGAAAAGAAAAGAAAAGAAAAGAAAAGAAAAGAAAAGAAAAGAAAAGAAAAGAAAAGAAAAGAAAAGAAAAGAAAAGAAAAGAAAAGAAAAGAAAGAAAAGAAAAGAAACAACTTAATTCATCACCATATTTCCATCACTGGAGAAAGACTGGACACACTGAAAAATTAGAAAGAACTTTTTGTTATTATCTAACTATACACTTAGCCTCCCACCTGCCTCTACTGACCTACGTGATAATCAGAGTGACAAAGGACAAGATAGGATATTTCAGCGTGTATCGCAAAAAGGAGAACACACGTCTATGAGAGTATAACGGTGCAGCATGACCCACAGCATGTTATCTCAGAAAAATGCATCCCACTCATGCAGTGACATCACAGGCATTTTCAACACCTTTAAAATGTACACAGATCCTCTGACCTTTGACTTTGTGTGCTGCAAGGAAGGAGATTTAACTCAGCAGAAAGACAAATATAAAAATGTGCCACTTCCTTGGGTACTTGGGTACTTTGTTGTTGTTGTTGGATATACCTTGAAGTCAGGGAAGCACTTCAGAGACTTCTTTTCCAGAAGGCTGCAGGGGAGACCTTCAGATCCAGAACTAAAATAGTCTTTGCATTGAAGCATTTCTCGGGAAGGCCACAAAGGCTGAAATAAAACAACCTGAAGTTATGCCTGAGACTCGGTCTGAGTTGTGGTCCGGCATGTCAAATTCCAAAGAAAAAAGGCCAAAGCTGGAAGGTACGCATGGGCACTATATTTTAATTCATCATAACTGCCAAAGATATCTTAACATCTTACACAAAGTTAGAGGACCTATTTAGTTTCTTAGGCACCTGAGAGAGTGAAAGAGCACATTGCAATTTCCTAACTTGCCATGGAAGGTCACTTCCAAGTCCTGGTCCCACAAAAGTGAGATGATGTGAAATCATATTGTCCCATTCCTTTATTTCCCTGATAGGAAAAAGAAGTCATTCTCAACGTCCAGCAGTCAAGCCTCAAGAAATCTTTCCCAGGCGTATGAGTCCCAACAAAACCAGAAAAAAAGTAATAGTGGAATGCCAAAAATGCTTCAAATCAGCAGTGGAAAGAAAAATGTTTCTGGGACAGGATGACCCAACTATCACCTTTATTTTAACTGGATAGATTAGGCTAAATTATGATTATTTATATTGCTTATTGCTAGGCTCTGCAAACACTGGACTCCAAAACAGTTCTTATCCCAAAGACTTTGCAGGCTAAGAGCAAGTAATTTATAAAAAAAACACAAGATGATTGGGTCAAACTTAGACATGTCACTTCCCTATAATTAAAATTAATAATTCTCAAAAAGGCTTGCCTCTTTTAGAGGTAATGACTGAAAAGGTTTAAACATATACATTAAAGCACTTTGATTTCTTAGAGATAGCCCTCATTAAATTATTTTCTTCTTCATTTTCTTGTTTCTGTATTTTTATTTTTTGTAATAGCACTAAGTAAAACAATCTGGATTGCCTAGAAATACTTTGGCTTTCCTGAAGGCTTGAATTGTAATAAGATGGGAGAACAAATTGGTGAAATAAGAACTTTTTTTTACTGAGGTTTAAATTAAGATTTCTGTTTCGTTCATTTTACAAAGGTCTATTTATGTTCAGTAAAGAAAACACATTACTCAAGAGTCTTTTTTCCCACATAATAGTGTGAAAAAAGTATTATTTTGGGGTTTTTTTATTATTTTTTTCATGCCTAGAGGGCCAAGCTCAAGATGCTAAGGGTTGTCCAAAAATGTATTTTGAGACAGTCCCTTTCTTGAAAATCTTAGAGTTTAAGTAGACAAGTCAGAAATTGGAAGGCGAGGTCTGCCAATAATGCCTTATTTGCCTAGAGTTTTGCAAAATTTTTTATAGCATTTAATTATTATATTTATTGGTATCTAATCCCAACAGCAGCTCTGATCTAAAAATAGGACCACTAATAACTAAATCTTATATTTTACATTTCACTGAACACTGAAAATACCTAAAATCTCTGTGTGTGTGGGTGTGTGTTTGTGTGTATGAAGGTCTGAAGTCTAAAAAATTTTGCTGAGAGTCTTACAGAATAGCATAAGTGTGGGACTTTTTTTTTTACTGTCTCATTCTGGGAAGAAATGTCACAGGAATACCATTTCTTAGGGAATTTTTGCTTTTCCATTTCTTGGCCCAGGAAGCCCTTCTTGCCTGAGACCAATAAGAAATAATAGGTTGGAACAAAAAAATATGTGGGCCAGAGACAGAAACACAACATCTCTGAGGCCATTAAATCTCTACCACTGTTGTTGAAATTGTCCAGCATTTAAAAAATGCTTAATAGGGACTAAAAGACAGATGGCAAACTCACAAAATCTTTGTTTTGCTAGGAAACTATGATGGAGATTTTTAAAAATGTACCAAACTCTAGTGTCATGAAGGATGGTTATTTTTCCTTTGGTTTGAGTTTTGAATTAAGACATGACAGGAGCTCAGATCTCACCTCAGTCTGTTAGTTTACTCCTAACCAGTTTATAAGCCCTGCATGGGACGGCTCCTAAAGGTTTGTTTATCCCAGTTGAGATTATGATGGGCTCTATAGTGTGTATATGAAGAAGTTACCTTTGCTGATCAGGTCATGGAATGTCATCTATGTCCAGCTGCAAATGACTCAGTCTGGTCGTCCTCCTTCAAAGACTTTTAAAAAGACTATTTTAAAAATCTTTTTATATTCAGAGCCATGTGCCAGGCACAGCCTTATGGCTGATAGGCATGAACTTCAAATACAGCACCCGCTCATCTTAATAATATTGCGTGCTGTGGAATTGTCTACTGAAATTTTAGCAGTACGCTGGAAATGCCTAAAGGGTAAGATATACGTAATATCAATAAGCTGGTAGTATTGTAGAGCTTGAATTGGAAAGTAATTCACTCCTGGATACCCTTACTGTACAACACACTGCTGATAAATCAGACGTGAAAGAATTTGTGATTCAAATTAAAACTTGTTTCAAGTAAAAGATACACTTTATTGTTGCTGAAACCTGAAGATTGGTAGTTTAGCTATGACAAGCCAGCCAGATTGTGTTGTGAAACATATGCAATAATAATAAAAAATTTATGGACTCATGCTGTGTATTCCTGATTCTGTAATAGAAGTGAGGGAGGGAAGGGAGGCAGGGGAACAGATACACATTTAGCAGGCATATATCACCTCCTGCAAAACAGGATGCACACCAACATGCTTGCGGGATAGAAAAGGCTAAGAAATTCAGACATGCCTAATCAAACATCAAAGGGAAACATCTAATGTCAAAGAGATCTTTTCTCCCTTTTCATACCTTTCAGGCGAACGGCTAGGGAGCAGATATGAGGGTGAAGTGCCATTAAGATCGATGCACCGTCAGGGTTTGCTGGTAGATTCTCTGCTCACTTACACCAAATGACAGCAGCCTCAATACTGGAAAAGCATCTTAATTCCCAATTGCCTGACCATTTTGTTTTCATCTGAGAACTAGTTTTAAACAGAAGGATCACATGGATATTGCTGTCTGTTACTCACCCTAATCTACAAAACACAACCTGTGTTAACTAAACTGTTTAAGCAAACTCCAGTCCAGTATTTTTCATAGAACAACAGGACCCTGTGGGCTGGAAGCGACAGCTGGAGGCCATCTGGCCCAACCTGCTGCTTGAAGCAGGTCTGGTTACAGCAGGTAGCTCAGGGCCCTATCCTGTCATGTTTTGAATCTCTTTGAGGACGGAGATTTCAGAACCTGCCTGGGCCCTTATTCTGGTGTCTGACTGCCCTTGTAATGGAAGCATTATCTTACGTCATGTCAGAATTTCCCTTTTCATCATTTCATGCTCCCACTGTGCACTTCTGAGAAGAGTCTGGCTCCATCTTTTCTGATCAATTATTTGTAGGTAGCAGTGAGATCTCCCCTGAGCCATCTCTTCTCCAGACTGAACAAACACACATCTCTCAGCCACTCCTCTCACACTGTGTGCTTCAGCCCCCTGTCTACTGTGGTAGCTCTGGGCTGAACTGGAGCCAATGTCCTTCATGTACTGGGACCTTCTTTTACTTGTACTCCACAAAACTGTCCATAGGACTTCAGTTATGGGCTCAGAAGTGCCCAGAGAGAGGAGAAGGATCATCTCCCTACAGCTGCTTGCTGTACCCCAGGATGCTGTTGGTTTTCTTTGCTCCAGGGACCTGCTGCTGGTTCATGTTCAACTTCTTGTCTGCCAGGTCCTTTCCTGCCAAGCTTTTTTCAGTTGGTCAGCCCACAGCCTGTACTGCTGCATAGGTTCATTTCACACCAGGTGCAGCACCTTGTTTTGGCCTTTGATGGACTTCTTGAAGTTCCCCAGCCCATCTGGGTTCCTCTGAAGGAACCTGCCCTCCTCCTTCATACTGACTGCTCCCCCAGTCAGATGTCCAGATCATTCATAAAGATGTTGAACAGTATTGGCTCCATTATGAACCCTGAGGGTCGCACCTATTAACCTGCTATTAGCTGGAGTTTGTACTGCTGATCACAATTTTTTAAGCCCAACAGTCCAGACAATTTTCAACTCACTTTACCATCCAGTCTATAACTCACCAATTTAACTATAAGGATACTACAGAAGACCATGTCAAAGGCCTTGCTAAAGGCAAGTTAGACAACATCCACTTCTCATCCACACTGTCAGTCATCTCCTCAGAGAAGGCAAGCAGGTTGGTCAGACACAATCTGCCCTTAGTAAATCCATACTGGCTGCCCCCAGTCACTTTCTTGTCCTTCACGTGGCTGGAAATGACTTCCAGGAAGATTGATTCCCCAAGCTTTCCGAGGACTGAGGTCAGGCTGAGTAGCCTGTAGTTCCCTGGATCTTCTTCTTGCCAATCATCTTTCCAAGACAGTCTTTGCTCTAAAGGATGCAAGGAGACCAAAAGCTGCTAAGTATCCACATCCAAAGTTCAGATGTCCAAAATTTCTAGTTGCTTTCATCTTACTTCTGAGGACATCTAAAACTACCAGTTTTCATGAATGCTTATTCACAGGAACATAGAAGCCACTTCAGGATGTGCTGAAAAAAACCCTAGGTTGGACAGTGCCAAGTAGAAAACGGAAATCTCACTTTAACAAACAAATAATGTCCCAACTGTCTCCCTTTCCAGACCCAACTGAGCATGTGAAGCAGACTTCACAGAACACAGCTCGTCCTCTTTCACCTGGAAGTTTGGTGATGACAACTTTCATGCAAAATAGGAATTACACAGGTTAGTTTTCCTCTTCTGCCTGAGGAAACCAAAGCTGTATATGTCACTCTGACCAGAGGTGTGTCTATCCTCTTCTTAAAGACCTACATGAACAGAATTCCCTCAACTTCCCAAGGCAATTTGCTTTACTGCTGCACAGTTCTCCATCTTGTCTTTCCACCTTTTTGTGACAATTTAAGCTTGTGATGTCTTGCTATGTCCAGAATGGAGAATAATGCACCCACTTGCTGTGTTTTTCCTTACCAGTAGCGTAAGAACCACTTTGACCATCCTGTTACTCTTCCGTGCACACTCTACGCTTTTAGCATAGTGTCCAGAGCTGAATACAGCCAAGTTCCCACTATGCTGAGCAAAGAGGAAAGAGTCTTTGACATGCCTTAAAAATAATAGCCTTGTTTATGCATCTTAATTTGTAGTATGCCTTTTTCACAACAACAGGACATTGCTGACTCACATTTAATTTGTCACCTACTGTAGTCCCCAGATCCTTTTTGAAGGACTGCTACTAGCCAGGTGTTCCCCATGTGAAACACGGTCTTTTCTCTCTTTCTTCCTCTCTGTCTCTCCATTTTGTTTTTTTCTAGGGGAGAGGGGGTGTCTCATGGGTGGTCATAGGGGATGCCACAGTGTTTGATTTGAAAGGTCAGAGGTGTGGTTCTTCAAGAGGGATTTCAGGCTGTGGAACCCAAATGACTAAGACGCCATTGTACTTGCAATCATTAATTACTCACCCAGGTCTTTATAATTGTAATGCTTCTCTCACAACACAATTTTCCTGTGTTTTGAAAATAAAATCCTCAAAGGGTCTGGAGACTCAAAGGCTCTGCTGAAGCATTTGGTACCCTTTGTGTGGATCACCATTTCCTGAATCACAAAGACTGGACTTGGTTATCTGCTCCTATAGGGATAAGTCATTTTGGTGAAGTCCTCATGTGAGTTGTTTTCAACTCTATTCACTGAAACTTTACTGGCACAAGGAGAATTGCCAAAGGTGAAGGTCAGATGAAAACCAGCATTTAAAAGAAAAATACACACACAAATCCTTCCAGATCCTCTAACATTTCCCTTTGACAGAGTCACATTTGACTGTTTCAAATGAATGCTAGTAACACATGCCTAGTTGTAATGAATAGTAAGTGCCCTGTTTGTATTCGACCTGAAAGTGAAATAGATTTTGAAATGTTAGGAAGCAAGCAACATCAAACAGTCTGAGAGTTAAATACCTTACCACAATGGCCTGAAACGAATGTGACTCAGCAAGGCTTTGTTGGGAGCCAGAGGATTTTTTTGAAACCATAAAGCTATTCTTGAGCACAGTATGCACACGGTGTGAGAACCTTGCTACCCAAAAAGCAGACTGGAAGTGCCCTTGTTAGCATTTTACAGCAGGTTTTCTTTAAATACTGACTGGAGAAGCTCTCGTGCTAGGAAGGGGCATGCCTGGGTGCGGACACGCACCATTCCAGCGGGTCTGGCCCTTTCCCAGGCGCGGGGAGAGAAGGGCAGGGGCAGGAGACAGGTCCTGCCTGGGGGAGGTGGGGAGGACGGCCGGGTACCAGCCCAGGAGGGCTCCCTGTGGGTGGAAGGACGGCAGGAATCACACATCCTTTCCCTTGGTTTCTCTCTGCCTTCGGCCTCCAGCATTACCACATGACAGAGAAGCAGAAAGGGTGCAGAGTACACCTGTCTGCCCCCGGGTTTGAAGGCACTCGAGTGATTGATTTGGGTAAATCTCGGGTGGTTTTGAGTGCGGGCGCTCTGACAGCAGCTCTGAGGCACCTCGGCACACGTGAGGCCTGCGGGCAGCACGCAGCAGGGCTGCTCCGTGCTCCCTGCCTCCCCCGGAAGGCACCCAACCGAAACATACCAGCAGGTTTTTGGTTATTGTTTTGTGGTGGGGTTTTTTTTCCTGTTTTTAAATTAAGTCAAGAGCTACGGTGATGTGAGAGACTGAGCAGGGTCTGAGCCACGGTTTGATTAAAAGAGTGAGGAACAGCATACCCAGCTGACATAGGGACTTCAGCAGTCACCAGCTCGAACTGAGGCAGCGTTCCCTGGAAAAAGCGCTTACAAAAGGGTAGAAATCATTTAGAAAATGAGGCTGGTGAAGAAACATGCTGGTAACTTACGGGGTATCAGCACATATATAAGAAGAAAGTGGAAAGAGGAGCTAAAATGGTAGGGCACGTGGCGCAGTTTGCAGGTGCCTGTGGGGCGGCAAGGCCGGCCAGGGGGCTGCAGGGTGCCCAGGCGGGAGGCGGCCATGAGCCGCCCTGTGCTGGTTCCAGGTGGCTCCGAGACTCACGGGGGTGGCCGGCAGCCACTGAGGATCACACAGGGCTGGGCAGGGACCCCTGGGGCCAGCAGCAGCTGCCCGGGGAGGAGAAGCAGGGGAGATGGGTGGAGGGGACGGTGCTGGGGACACGGCCGGAGGCCCACGCTTCTGCGGGACAAGGTGCTGGGCCAGGCACTGTCCTCACAGCTGTTAAAATCCCACTGAAGGTCACCGCTTCACACACAGCTCAAATGAAGGTGCTGTTGGTCCTAGTCAGCACACATTTTTCCCACAGGCAGCAGTAATTTGGGCTTGTTAAATCTGTGATCATATTTGAATACAATGTTCGAACAGCCTTGTCCAGAAGCAGGATGCTGGTCACAACTTAATTGCCAGTGTAGAGCTGAACGCGGTGAGTTTTCTTATCATTCCATCGTAAAAAGTTCAAAGAAACATCCCAAACTTTAGCATTTATCAGTGTTGAATAAAACCTCTAAAATTTTTCAAGGTCTCCTATCTCTATTTGGTACCTGCAAAGAGACCCGCTGGAGTCTTCTAGTAGTTACTAATTACTGGTGAGAATATGAACAGCAACATTAGCTGCTTGAAAGTTGCTGGGAGCAGGAAGGAGAAGGGGAAAGGGGATCAAGAGTTTCCATGATGTCTCATGTACTTTCATGTACACCATTCCAGAAAAAAATTAAGTACTGAATGCTGTAAATCCTTCCATAGTGCCATGAGCTAGTCCTGTTACTTCCTTATTACTAACTGATACGTAGAAAGAGTTAATATCTTTTCTGTTTCTCAAAATATAGTGACAGTCCAAAAAGTGACCAGAATTACTAGCCAGCTGGCATGATGGTAATGCGAGTTCTCCAACCATGCAGCCGCTGCCCTGGCATCCTCTGTTATTTAGGCAGCAATGGTTGTATATATTAATTATGCCAGCAGGGAGACCACAAGTTTATGACAGTGCTTAGAGGAAATCTGAATGCACGTGGCATTTACACAGAAAAGCAGAAAAGGCAGCATGCAATGATGTTTCTTTTTTACTGGTAATTTAAACAGTTAGTCTTGTAACTTGGGCATTCTGGCATATGATAAGGTGAGTGGAAATGTATTTTTAAATTAATACATAGGTTTAATGCCTTTAAATGGTTTTAATTACCTCCCTTTAAAGGTTTTTGGCATGTCAGCCTGGTTAAATAATGTCTGCAATGTCCTGCTTGCTTGCATCTCTGTTATCACGTGAGGATGTTTTGCAGGTTCCCAGACCTGGGTCCTCAGCTGTCACAGACCGGCAGTGACTACCTAGAGCACGTGCAGCAAGAGGCTGATTAATATTGACCGCAGGTAGTGCTCCCTGCCGCACCACCACTGTGGAGGCCTTGACAGCTCCATGACCCTCGTCCCTGCACCATTCTCTCCCTCCAGCTCCCTCCAGTTCTGCTACTTGAACAAAGCATCACATTAGCATTGTTTACTGCAGGAACTCGGCCAAGGAAGTCATAACAAGACAATAGACATATAATCTGATAACCTTGTTAGCTTGGTTGAATCAGAGCTCCTAACAAGTAGAAGAGTTTAGTAAAGTGGAATAAAAATATTACAACATTTGTTGTCAATGGCTTTTCAGCCCTGTCTTTGAAAACGTAGCATTTCTTGTGCTTTTATTTAAGATTAAAGCTAAGCTCAAGGACACTAAACAAAACAACAAGAACAAGGTCAGATATGACTTTAAAAAAAACACAACGAATGCTAACTAGAGCAGGCAGGCAGACTTCTTCATTGTGTTCAAATAGCAGCAAGTAAAACTATATAAAAAGATATGAATGTACCATTCCAAAAATCTCAGTGCAGTAACAACGCACTTTTTCGTATTTTATTAGGACTAGGCTGTGACACTGCCAAAAATCCTAAATGAAGAGCAACATGTATTAGCACCGTCATGTGAGCAACTGAAGAGCAAATCAGTGACCCCCAGCCATGTCAAAGCAGCCATGGCATCACCCACTGCTCCTCTGGGAAAACAGTCTGAACTTCCCAAATACCTCCCTCCCCACGACAGTTTCCCTGATCCAACTGGTGCCCCATAGTGGGAAAGAAACCAGAAAGCAGCACTTCCCACACCGCCACCACTCCTGGGCCATGCTTCCTGCTTGAGAGTGTGTGCGTGCATGTGTGTACTTGTTAGTTAACTACCAACAAATCATAAATCATGTTTTTCTTCATCTGTGACTATTAATCTTCTCTCCATTACCTAACCATAATGATTGTATCTTTCATTTTAAAGCATTCTTGGTTAAAGTTCATTGAAAAAATTTATAAATACTTGAACAAAAAGTTGTATGTAGTACTAATAATGTCCATAACAGCTAGAAAGGGAGAATGTATTCTCTGTGGTCTCGACTTTCTTTGCTTGGAAGAATAATATATCACATGGGATAGAAATGTCATTTTGATTGTACCATTTCCCAGATGCTAGAGAACAGTCCTAATGTGAGAGGCTGTTTATTAAAGCGTTGTGTTTTTTTTTAATTAAGGAATTGAAAATTAATGAAATTGGTAGTTATTCTATTTTTAGGCAAGATGAGCAGAAAAAGAATTACCATATGTAAATAGTTGGAGGAAACCCTGCAACCCACATTTGTCTGTCTTGCAGTATTTCTCAAAGTGGCAGTAGTGACTAAAAAGTAAACTCTTCCCTGGGGAATCTGCTGAGAGCTGAGCACTCCTGAAAATCAGGTCACTTGCCCATGTGCCAGGAAACAGATTCAGGGATCTAACTTCAGGCAACTAGTCTTGAAAGTACAGTGAAGAATCAATCTTGAGGAAACTTACTGCTCCATCTGTACAGTTACATCAGTGTAATTTTCAGTGTAGGCACTCTTTTCCTAGAATAAATTGTCTTTTTTGTCTTAGGGAAAATATCTTAGGAGCTGCTTTCCCTGGAAGAAAACAGTTGCAGTTATACTGGCAGGGCTGTGGATTGTTCCTATTAGAACAGCCAGCACAGTATAGCCATGAATTTTGAGTAAAAGAAGCTATATTTTTAAACTGCAGTTTTAGCAGTATAAGTGTAAGTCACTAGGAAGTCCTGCTGGCATGACTGCATTGGACATCACATTTTTTACCACTTCAAACTTCTCTACCTGTGCTAGCAAGAAAACGTCTGTGTGCGAGTGGCAGGACAGGGTCCTCTGCTGTATCAGACGGGAAGGAGCTCCAATCTCTCTGTTTCATATGACCAGCAGGGGCAGATGAAATATCCTATACGGAGCTGTAAGGGATGGGGAATTGGACTTAAGCTTCTCTGATCCTTTAAGGAAAGGGGATATACATTTCCTGAGAGGCTCCTTCAGAGACAGCCTGCGGCTACAGTTAAGAGAGGCCGAGTGGTCGCCCCCTTCCCTGGTGCTGCTGGAAGGCAGGTGCCCAGGGATGCAGTGAAATGGGTACTCACAACTGGACCGGACAAGGCTTGAGCAACCTGATCTAACATCAAAATTTGTCTGCTTTAAGCAGGACTTTGGACCAGGTGGCCTCCAGGGGTCCCTTGCAGCTTAGCTTATTTTAGGACTGGATAGTGAGCCAGTTCTAGAGAAAGAAAGGAGGGAATCAGCTAGTTCCCTCTTCTTCCCCTCTCCTTCATGTGCCAATGTGCAAGCAATTATTTAAGGCTCAGGAGATTATTATGACCTATAGAAAGGAGGTTACATAGCAAGCATTTTCCTTCATATACTTCTTCCTCAGCCTCATAAACAAGGCCTGAATACTCTTCATATATTTAAAAATGTCATTGTTTAACAGTAACCTTTTAGTCTATTTATTTAAGTCCAGTGGTTTGAATACTCAGAATTTTCTATGCTGAGTGCATTACTGAAGCCACATTTAAAATCACAGCACTCGGGGCTACCAAGAAAAAGGCTCTTGGGGGGTGTTTCTTGGATTATTTTTTTTTTCAAACATCACAAAAGACTTTTACAGCTTTTTTTTTTTTTTTCTAATAAATACAGCTGCTACAAATTCGATACTACTTCACTGGCATCTACCTCATCTTATAACTGCAGGTAGTTCGTTGCTCTTCATGACATCAAAAGGTTTTCCTTTTTAATTGGCATTACTTTTTTTCTGTGTAACAGTGTGGTTGTGGCTTTGAGAGGCATCCAGTTCTGCTGCAGTGGGTGAGATATTAAGGGCAGCACAGCCTAAACAGGAATTAGCACTAATTCCTATTTGCTGTGGTTTCTGCAGAAATGTGAAAGCATGACTTACTGTGTAAGTGATACACTGTAGTTTAATAGGATTGTGGGGAGTCATACTGCTCTTGCGGTGTTTCGCTGTAGGCATCTTGGAACAACACCTTTCCTGAATGCTGAACTCCTCAGAGCCCCTTGCGCTGTAGCAAACAATTTTATAAAACAGCTGAATAAACAGGTTACTGCTTTATATTTGAAACATAGCATCGTGCTCGTTTCAAGCTGTCTTCATAGCAGCAGCACTGTCCTGACAGTGCCGTGCCCTGTGTGTAAAGCTTTAGGTGCACTATTCTCCTTAACGGTGACCGAAATGCACAAAACCTTCAGAAAGAGCATTACTTACAGAAAAGGGCATTTCTACAAATAAAACCCCACATCGTGCTGAAAACAGACCTTCTGTCTTTAAAATATTGAGCTGTACCTTATCATACTTTGTCCAACTATCATTAAAATTTGTAGCTGTTATTTCCATATCTTTGCTGATTTCAGGAACTGTATCATTTATTAAAATATTTTTTTTTATTTGGGAAATTTATCGTCGTTCCAGCTGAGGTAATTCTAGAAGTAACCCTTCATTAGGGAAGGATAATGTTCTCTTCTGCTAAGCAGTGCAAAAAGTGGGCTTGTTTTTTTTTATCATTTGTGGGATTTTGTTAAACTTTTAAGCTCAGTGAAGAGAGTTTGCATGTTGTGTACATTCCTGCTTTCTTTTTCTTGCTTTTTCTCAATCCACAGTAAGCTGGGCTTGCAACCATGGCACAGCTTTCCTCTTTCTCATTATCAAACCACAATTAGCTGAGTTGGAGGCAGCCTGCATTCCTCCGTTGATTCTTTCACTGCCATGTTTCTGAAGCCATTTCCATTGAAATTTCTGACTGGGACAGGCTGTCATAGCACCAGTCTTCCCGTCTGAATCTCCATGTGCCTCTGAGCAATAATCTTCTACTGAAGAGCAAGAACCCCAACTACAGTCCTGATCCAGCGAACAATGTTAAGTATGGGTTTAAAGTGAGCATTATCTGCTTACCTGATTTGCTGGTGTCTGGAACAGAAAGGATGAAATTTCTGTTCTAGTAAGCAACCTTTTGAATAATAGAGCCAAGATCTGTCTGAAACCATGCAATCGCTTACTTAATTTCTGCTGCTGGAAGGTGTGCTCTGGGTATTCTACAGCTGTGCTCCAAAACCTTGCAGAATATGACAGTTTTTAGTTCTGCTAATGATGCACGATATGAAAGATTAATGTTTGGATAGCTTTTAATCCCCTGAAACTTTTATTCAGGAAGAATAATTTTTCACTGCAATGTATTAAATAGTATTAAAATAGTATCACCTTTTAGAAAAATCCCACAGAATTAAAAGAAAATAAGTGCTTTTTTCAAATAATTCTTTAATAAGCTACAATGTTCTATGACGTTGTAGTGGATATTTTTAAGATTACAGAGAGTATTATTTATTATCCAGTTCAACAATATTTTTCATCAATCTTTGTTTAACACTAGCAGAGAAAACAGGACTCTTCATTTCTACCCTCTGTTTTCCAGTTAGGAAAGGCATATGGTGAAACAGTATACCTGGGTGATTATCACGAGTTCTCTCTTATTGTATTCTCCAGTACTTGCAAGTCCTGTGTGATTTGAGGAGATTGTTGTTTTTTTCCAAGGTGAAACTTTGAATAAAATAACATTTACTATGTCCTTGTTTAATGAGTTATGCTTGATTTGTTAATTAGCATCTTAATGAATTTCAGATGAAAGAATAGAAGTTATTTTCAGCCTTGAATAGAATTATTCAGGCTGTAAAAGTAGATTTTAGGAAGCATTTTAGAGTTACTTTACGTATTTGTATTTAATCACCAGAAGCCTACTTCAGGTTGTGTCATTCCTCTCTGGACTTCAGAAAAGTGCTAGGCACTCACATGTCTTGTGGATCTAAAGAGGAGCTGGACATACTTTGCACAATCTCTTTGTTGATGGCTCAAGACCTGCAGGCTGATCTTGTTACCATCTTCTCAGGAAGCATTTAAATAAAAATTTTGCATCCAGTAGCCATTTGCCCCATTAACCATATTCAGAAGAAGCTGATATTTTGTATTTTCTCCTCTACATTTCTTTCCATTATTTTGGCCCAAGATAAAAAAATGGGCAGCCCAGAATTAGCTCAAATGTCACACAGGAGTCTCCCAAGATTGATAAGCAGGTAGATGCTACTCTTGTCATTACCAGGCAAAGAAATGAATGTCAGCTTTTGACACTATTCCTTCTCCTCGTCTCAGCAATGTTACAGTATTTCTGCTTAAGACAATTGCAGCAACTCTGATCATCTCTTCATCTGTCCATAACTGTCAGTGTTTCCCTGAATGCTTCTCAAGGCCCCGCAGCTCCTGCGTGCCTCAGTCTCACAATGTTGTGTTTTACCATTTAGGTGTCTTACCTTTGTAAGCCATTGAACTTCCACTTTTAATTGCGTCCTCAATTCCTCCACACGTGATGTGGTTCTGAGCTCTAGCTCTTCACTCTGACTTTGTTTGCTAGAAAGTGATCTGGTCTGCTGCTGCAGATTTCACATAACAATGTGATCTTTTTGTAGGTGCCTATATGCAGCCTTTGGACACATCTAGAAAATAGCATAGGTCCATCTGTCTCACTGATAATAATGGTGCTGGCTTCCAAACATGGAAAGCAAAGTAAATTTGCTCTCCCAATGCAGGAATCCTGACTTTCCTCTTTGTTTCAGAATTTTTTTGTCTTACAGAAGCCTGTCTTTGATAGAAGCAGCTCCAGCCTGAGGTGCCTCTGTATATTCACACCATATATATACACCTAAGTAGCATGACAGCTCTATTGCAGCATAAATAAGAACCGCTTACTCTATCTGAGCTTTGAACGGTTCACAATTGTCATGTCTGCTTACAACCACACAGCAAGTCAAATAGGGCAATAGAAACTGATTCATAGAGTGAAACCATTACAGCTGGAGACTTGGTGTTCACCCTCTGAGAGCAGAGCATGCTGTCTTCAGACAAACTGTAGTCTAGCCAATTAATGCCCATTAGTGGTTGGAGCACGGTAGGTGTGCTCCTGGATCGCTCCTTTAGGTTTGGTTTCAGCTGAAAGGAATCCAGTCCATGCGCTCTGAGACTGTCCCATGGTGCACACCAGAACACCACAAGCAAGAAGGTTTGAGAGAGTCGCTTCAAAAGTTCACTTCAGATCCAAATTAAAATGCTAATTTAAACACATCCAGTAGGCTGGATGAAAGGTGACATCCTTTTACTCTTTCCCAGAAATAACAGTTCCTAAATTAAAATTTAGACCGCAGCACTAAAGGACGTGCATTTTCTGCGCTGCGAACTTGTTACTTTCCTACCTCTGAAAGTATTCGTCTTGTCACTTGCTTATCCTGTCTGGGCAATCCATCAAAGGAAAGGATAAAAGCAAGCAGATTAAAGCTAAGAAAGCTATTTGCAAATCTTCTGATTGATTCAAGGACTACTAAGAAGGTTGTAGTAATTCAGTTTAAGGCATATGTAATTGTGCTGTAACCCATGCTAAAAGGGAAGGAGCCGTGTCTGCTGGCCAACTTGATTTTCACTTTAATGGCTGGGGACTGTGGTTCAAGCCAAGATACAACTTGTCTGAGTTAGCAGGAAATCAATTCTTTGTCTCCATCACCATTTTCCTCCACATCCCCTCATTTGGATTTGCAGGAGACAGCACTGAAACAAAATGCAGCTGAGGGAGCAGCGTCTGCCTGGTAAGCCAAGGAACAGCAATGTGAGCCGTGCCTCCCACACCGCAGCCTGTTTCTACAGAGGTTTGGCCCAACTCCCATTCCTAGTTATTGTGGTGAGAAAATAAGGCCATAACAAGTACTACCTACTAATGAAGCAAAAGCTGGAGAATTTAATGATGCTATTCCTTGGCTCAGTTGCAGAGATAAGTCTGTGCTTGCTAGTATCCCACTCACTCTCTCATTGTCTCTCACTAGGATATGAATAAAGCATATCACCTCAGTGAGGTCTTCACTCCCATAAACTCTCAAGGAGAAGGTTTTCCAATGAATTTCCCTAAATCCTTAAGAGCAGGCTCTGAAATCTGAGTGGAACTACACTTGAGGTGAACGGTGAACAAAGCCGCACCTTCTCTGAAAGAATAAGGGGAAGTGTAGAGAATTTGGCCCTACCATTATCTTCCAAAAGGCTAAAACTTGGACTGCACTGGCCACCTGCTAGGACTGTGTTTGTCACTGAATATTCCTCCCGAATTACCAGTCTTGCCACAGCCTCTCTAGCATACAACAGATAAAACAAAGACAACAGATATTTTTATTCTCCATTAGGAATGCCTAAAACTAAGTATTTAAAAAGGGCCAAGGCAGACTCTAGTCACTTTTAACTTGTTACTGAATCTGTATCTCTCCTTTATTAATAATCTGAAGATCTGATTGGGTTGGCCAACAGTATCTTCTGCTGCTTTTTTGAATATATTATGCAATTTCCTCATGTAGTGAAAGGAGGTTAAGGCAGGTTGAAAGACAGTTTCTAATCTTTGCGTTAGTGAAATACTATGCATTAAGATAATCAGTATGCAGTATAAGAAATTCTTATCTAGAAACAAAAACAGTGTCCCTGGAATGAACCACTTGGATTGTGTTGCTGGTTTTGCCCTATTGGTATTTATTTAACGATAAATTTTACTGTATAGATGCATTCTGTCACATTTCAGTAAAAACTGTGATACATACAATGTTGATTTGAGGAAAATGCAGGGCTTACACTTTCTAACAGAAAATTATGTTTTAAATGTCTATGATGAATCTGAGATATTTATGCCATAATTAAAAATGAAAAAGAAGATTTAAAAAAATTTTCTCCTTGTAAGCATATAAGTGAAGCCATTGTCAAAGTTAAAACCGGCAAGAATCTGTAATTGACTTCCTAAAAATGGATTGAGGGGTTTAACTGGAGGGGCCTTTAGGAAAAAGTCTTGGCCTATATTGAAAGCAATCCATTCTTCTGTGGTAGAAAAGTAAATGTTACCATATTTGGAATATCAAGTCTTTCACTTAAATAGATAAAATAACTAATCTTGTTGTTATTGCTATACACTATCTTACTATTACAATAATACAGTTACTACAAACAATATAATTGCAGCCATAATAGCAATAAGAGCAATGTTCATATCCTGGAGAAGTTAAAATAATGGTGTCTAAGATCTCAGAAACAAATAAAGACAACTTTTCCTTCTAACTAGTTTTAGGCAACTACTGTACCCAGCTGCACTGGAGGCACAGCTCCCTAATCTCTGTAAGTGAGGCAGCAGTCGCCCTCAGAGGAGCCTAGGGAGAGCATGCCACATTAGATGCCTGAAGTTGGTTGGTGTGAAAAACCCTCTGTGACCACATGAATGTCAAATGGGGGGTCAGAGGAGTTTGGAGGCATCCACAGCAGAGCTGTGCAGGAAGGAGAATGAGCAGTGATGGGCAGGGCTTGCCAGGGACAGTGAGCAGCAGCCGCTGGCATGAAGGACCCAATGGGAGCTGGAAGCTCCCTGACAGTGCTGGGATGGTCACAAGCGAATGTAGCAGCAAGATATGTAAGAAAACAAGATCACCAAGAAAAAGCTGTGAATGGGTTGTCTCTGCATTCTGGCCAGAGGGACAGCAGGCACTGAAAATCAGTTCCTCACACGCCAGGGAACAGGGAAAGAAAAGGGAGATCTCACTGAGTAGTAAGTAGCAAGGTCTCTACTTCCAGTGCATGGTAGAGTCTGAATAGGGATCTTAGCATTTTTATACCTTTCTGGAAACAAATAGGTTCCTTCCAAAGCAAGAAAACAACCAAAAGACAAATTGGAAAAAAAAAAATGCCTTTAAAGATTATATAAGGTAAATTCCCATTGTCTTTTTATTAATGTGGTGTTTGACTGGTGAGGATTAGCAACCCCATATCATATTCCTCAATAGCTTCCCTTTTTTGAAATAGCGTAGGACATTTTGTTTGCCATAGAATATGGTTTTGTAAAGCCATATAGTTTGTAAAGCCATAGAACAAACTATTGATACATCTGAAATACCAACTGCATTTCAGGGCTCCTTTATCTCTCCACAACTACCGTTATTTCACTAGATTCCACGTAAAATACAAAGAAGGTAGGGAAGGTGTCTCTGAATGTAAAGAGATTAAAGTCATTCCTGAAACATCCCCAAATCTATTGTATTTTATAGCTCAACTGACTTTGAAAAAGAATTATTAAATCTTATGAGATGAAACCCAATAAACCAGCATGGTTTTATAATATGACAAAAAATACCCTGTTTTACCCTTGTGTATACAGACATTATTGTTATTATTATCTAGCAAGTATATCAAGGGCATGTATGCAACATTCGTGTTAAAGGGGAACATACATATTAAGCATTGATATTAAAGGGGAACTCTGATTAAAAACCAGGCAAGTGAACTTGCTTTCCATACAGAAGTCACTGAGGTTTATCTGCTGGTGCGATGTTGCTGTGCTCAATGGCATGTATTAAGCAATAAGATGTGACAGAGAGTACAGTGCTGAAGGTTAAAATATGACTAAAGGTGCATTATGAGTCACAAGGCTGAGGGAATAGAGATTTCAGTTGGGGAGCAAAGCAGTCATCTCCTGAAAATGGACTGCCCAAAGTGACTTATGGTTATTGTATAAATGTAGAACAAATGTAATGCTACAGTTAACTATGGATTCTCAGATCTCAAGTCATTTTATTGCCCGGTTGGAAACAAGCACTGACAAGGGAGGCAGCTGCCTGAGGTCTCTGAAGCTCTGTAATGCTGGCTCTCTCTCGGACCATTATTATACACAACAGCTTTGGAAACTGAATAGATAGCGTTTCATGGCTAGGGATGTCCAGAGGCATGCCTTACACTGCAATAAAGCTTAGTGGAGATGCAACCAACAAAGCTCTCAAGCAGTGTAAGGGCTCCACGGTATGACTCAAATGCTGGAGTCCCAGGAGCTGCCTGGCAAGGACCAGCAGAGATGTCACCACGAGCCAGGCTGAGAGAAGGAGGGAAGGGGACTCCATTCTCTGCAACAAGCCTGCTCGGTAGCCTTCAGCCAGTCTCCATGCAGTTTCTAACTCAGCAGCCATTACAGTTTCAACACAGTTGCACTATCAGTAAAGAGATATGGCAAAGTCCTTATACACATATTGACTGGGAAGTAAAGATTTGAGTTGTTAATTTCTTAAAAGTTTCTAAATGCCTGAAGTCTAACTCACTGAACAGCTTAACTCAGTTGATAAGCAGGAGTCTCACCCTCTGTTCCATGTTTTCAAGTATTACATAAATCGTATTATTTTGGAAGCAAAGTTAATATTAATTAATGTTTAAACAGTAGTTTGAATATATTAATTTCAAGAAAAATCATAAATATTATAAAACATTCCATTTCTGGATTAATATCTCGAAAAAACCCAAAGCTAAAGCCTTATTTTATTTCACTGTAATGTAGAACTTATTATAGAATTCATTTGAAAAAGAAAAAAACAACCTGTAACCAAATTATAACCTAGAAGATATCATTAAAATGAAACTGTCAGTTGTTACTTAGACTATCAGAGGTATTGTTTTTTTCCTTTTAAATCAAGCCTTTTGAGAATATTCTTCTAAGCTCTAAATTGATACAGGAATCTAATTAAGACAGTGTCTCCCGTGTATTTCAATATTCTGAAATCCATTTCTTATTTCTCAGTGATCAGTATACATTTTGGAGTGTACGAATAGTTGGTGTCTTTTTATTTATAGAGTTGTCTTTATTTATAGAATTGTCAGTGCTTTGTGTTTGCCTACAACAGCTTTAGGTTAATTCAAAGCTAAAACAGACTCCCTGATACACACCGCTTCAAAAGATAAGAAGTTGACACCTGCCCCATTCATGAATAGTTCTTCAAAAACAACATAAGCAGCTTCCAAGAGGAAATTTCTACTTATGATTAAACAGCTTAAAGAAGCACTCTAAAACTGAAATATAAAACAAAGGTTTAGCCGAGTGCATAAGTCTGTGAAGGACAGTTCATGTAAAAAAAAAAAAATAAAAAAATAGAATCATCTCTACCTGATTTCATTGTTTTAAAGGTTGAAATACATCACGTGCTAGCTAATTTATGGTGCTTCAGCACAGGCAGAAGTAATGACATATCCTAACCAGCATGACAATAACCACTGGTGAGGAGACTGGTCCTCAGGCTTTGTTCCAGCAACCTAATGGTGGAAAACTGGTCAGAGGACCTTTTAAACAGCAATGAATTTCCCAAGAGATATTTGTTCTTGCATAACAAAATTTCTTGCTTTAACCGTTTCCCAAAACTGTGAACGGTGAATCCCAAACAGTGATTTAGAAATCCAATTTATAAAAAATGTTGATCTTTGTTCTTCTCTTCCTGTGATCAGTTGACTTTCCCTTTAACTGCACTATCTTAGCTGAAGTCCGCAATGCACCATTTCTTTGGCTGCTTTGATGAAAAGACCTCAGGCTCCTCTTACTCATCTCTCAGGTTTGGAGTTGGAGCTTATTTTGCCTTCAAAAACATGGTATAGGGCATTTATAGTTTTATAGACAAAATGGTCTTAATTAAAAGTTAGTTTAGTTTAAAGAGGTTAACAATAAAAAGAAGAGAGAAACAGTACGCAAAACAATCCACAGAAATATTTCCTACCTCTGCCTGTGTTCACCCTTGTAGTTAGGTGCAATGGATAAAATTACATGAAATACAGTTTATGGTTCAGATTCAATAATATGCTCACAGGCCTGTGTCCAGATCTCCAGGATTTTTTCTGCCTTTCTTCCAGTGTCTTTATTCTCTTATCCGTCTTGCTTCTCTTTTCATTGTTCTTGTCATTATCAGACATTTTGTGCTTAAAGCTCTCATTATTATCTGCACTTTTTGCCCCAGAAAAGTTCGATTTATAAAGAAGAAAAGAGAAAGAAAAAAAAAAAAAGGCTGTGTATAGTAACATAGCAGACAAGCCTCCTATTCAACTATACATAACCATATTTCCACAATAAATGAAGCACTTTCTTTGCTAAATTTTACTCAGCTTTACAATCGAATTTTTTTGAGCTTCAAAAATATCCACGTGTGGGTGTGAATGAATGGACGTTGTGTATGTGTGTATTCAGGAATGGAAACAATGACGAAAAACAGCTTACTAAAAATAAGTATGACAAAGATTCTCTGGCTATACCTGAAGACAGTGATCCCTAAGGAAATGGAGAATTAAAGTTTCTGTTTTCTTGTTAAAAGGTAAAAAGATGAGTTTGTTCTGTGCTGAACTGGGAGACCAGCCATGACATGGTGATGCCTGGAAACACCACAAGAAAGTGTGAAACATCAGGCAATTCTTGCATTTGCAAGTATTGGGATGAATCATAGGGCTAAGACTGTCATCAGGCTAGCAGTGAATTGGATATACAGAAAAGTTGAGAAAGGGTTTGGAAAGTGACTACATCAGTGATTTGAGGTCCATAAAAGTCTCCGTTACAGAAAAGAGAATGGTGTGATATTTAACAGCTGATGAAGAAACCTCTGTAAGCCTGTGTGCTGCTTCTACGTAACTCAGAAAGGAATGAGTTCAGAAATTCTTTAACCATCTGCATAAGTGAAATTTCTAAAAGGTGCATGTGCTCTGAAAAATGGGTTTACGTCCACAAATTGAGAAAGGTTGAGTCATGGATTACCAGATTCTACAATGCTTACAGTTGTAAAACAAAGGAATAGTCCTTTCTGTTGCAGAAATGTCTTGTGGCACGGCAGAAAGAAATATTCAATTGTCATAGCAATCCATTCCACCGACTTCTTTAATTTGTTAGCTATCTTTTACTTTATCCAACTAGGGCCACTAATTATTGTTATATTGAGTCTCAACCATTTATGGAATGTAGTTAATTTTCATGTGCCTCCAAAAATCAGATGCTCACATTTCGATTCTTTAAGTTACCCAACCCATTAAAAAGGTCTTCAGAGCCTTCCTGTCTTTACAATCCATCTCCCCATACTATTATGAAGAAGAGACTTTGGATATTTACACTGTCTTCCAGTATTGTTCATACAGATGCCATTATAAGTATCTTTTTCTACTCTTTTAGTATGTCCCTCTTTTTTCATCCAAATATAATGCCAGTCCTTTTTACCATTATTGTAAATTAATTCTTTTAAGTGTTGCTGCTTTCCAGGATAACCTCATAAACATTGTCCTATACTCTTTGTTCCTATGCTCTCGCGGTACTAAGACAAACCTTCTTTGGTCACAAACAGCTTAAGCAATCCAGGCAGCTTTGTACGAGTGATCTGCCTCTTTTTGTTATGTAAGCACCACTCTCATCTTCGTGACATCGACAACTAATATCAGCAAAGGTTTATATTTTCTTCCCAATAAAAGCAGTCATCGTAGTGGGAAGACCTGAGACAGACTTTGATTCAGTGATCATTTCCCATGGACAAGTGCGACTGAAGAGGCAGACATGGTTTTGTCCCTTTCACATGGACCCGTGTCCGTGTTACGTGACATGATCTCAAATTCTGTCCCTCGCTTTGTAAAGATATTGTTTTCATTCCCTTTCAGAAAACAAGTAAGAAGCCCGTTAAGCCCTAGCTAAGATTAGCTGGCTTGAGACAGAACATAACATTGAAAATTAAAGGTAAGACAAAAGCAGTATCTTTAAGGTCACATCACTGTGTATCATCTGTCAATATTGCAGCCTCGTAACATCCCTGTCCAAATATTATGAAATAAAATGTTTCTTTCTGTACTTTTATGAAGTCAGGAATCTTTCATTAAGAAGGCTCATCTTAAGGCCATAGCCCTTTGTTATGTTACTTCCACAGGTACATATGTGTTCTCCTGCTACCAAGGAGGAATTATGTAGACATTGCTATAGTTATCGTAGTTACAATGTTATCCAATCCAAATGTAATTGGAGTATTAAAATGTATGCTACTTGTGTGAAGGACAGTCCGTACCTTAGGATTTTTTTAAGAACTGGTAATAGTCAGGCTGTTTAAAAAAAGATTAAAATTAAATGTGTATTTTTCTCTATTGTGCTGCATCTGTTTTCTGTCAGAATGAATCCTGCTGATCTTGGTTTCAAGGTTTCCATTCTGTGTGCTTTTAAGCCAAGGTCAAGCAGTAGGCAGCAGAGAGACCTTGAAGGTGTCATTGGCTAGAAATACATAAGCTTTATAGCTACACCACTAATTATTTATCGTTCATAGAAAGAAATATAGATGGGCAAAATGATACAGATACGGGTACTTCTGTAGCTATATGCAGACCAGAATGGCAAAAGACAGCTGCTTAAGATTATTTGGCAGTGCATGTGAGTATATATGTATGTTTATGAGTGAGTACAAACGTCTATATGGTAATACACATTCCTACCTCTTTTTCTGTGTCCAGAATGAAATTGTTTTCTGTATGTGCAATATTGCTCACACATACAGTCTAAAAAGCCTGAGAAATCTATGAAGGGAAAAATCATTTAACAAAGCTGTCTGTCTAGTACGATTATATACCACTATGTGTTTTTTCAAGGCTAACCTTGAGGTGGTTTCTTTTCATTAAAAATAAAGCCCTTGGAATGAGGCCTTACACCTGAGAAGGCAGGCATTTTTTTTGAGTGAAAAAAAAGAAAACATTAGTTTAGTAAATTGGGGCCTTCCCTGTATTCCCTGTTGTGTTTTTCCTCAATTTTTGCGATTGCCTTGAAGAAGGTACAACATTGTTGTACACATTACCAGTAACTTACAGCTTCTCATACATTATCTCTTTAATTTGAATTTAAAGCAGAGTTTATAGGAATGGTTAATGTACATTCAGAACAGATATCCTATTGGTTTAAGGCAGCTGTGACTTCTGAAAAGCAGCATGCACAGAGCTTTACATTTGCCAGACAGAAACCATGCAGAATGACACGTGGGACTCTCAGGACAAATATTTTCATATAAAGACAAACCTTCTGGCCCCAAATAACTCACCCTCTGTGCCTCCAACTCAGCATAGGAGCAGTTACTTCTCATCAGCTGTGGCTACGCTCCTGCACAGGTGGGCTCTATTACCACAGTATACCCAACCGTCTTTACTCCTGAGTTTTCCAACGCAGGTACTTGTTGAGATACACCATACTTCAGCCCCTGGCTATGTGTCCAGATCTCCCTGCTACGTTGCGCAGTGAGGTCTCATCATGGCACACAGACCAAATTGGGCCAGGACAGGCATGGAGAGCCAGGAACTGGGAAATGCACTTTAGTCCCATGGTTAGATGTTCCCTCAAGCACTGGGTGCTGGCACTTTTAAGCTACGTCTGCATTAGCAAGTAATGCAAACCAATGGGAGTGGATCTGCTGACTGAAGCAGTTGACACCAAGTACCTGTCAGATGTACAATAAGCATTTCAGAGGGGGTTATGCCAGACTAGCTTTACCCTGGCTTTATGGATTAATTGGTCATTAGCAGCTGAAGCGCCTTATGTACACACCAGGACAGTATCTGCCAGTTCACTTTCATCAAGGAATCTAGTTCATGTCCTCCAAGAGAATTGTCTGATGTGAGGTGCTGTAAGTGGAGACAAAAATGCAATCCTGGCTCGAACTAAAACACTGAAGTAGACACACGGTCATTTCATGAGTGTGGCATATTGATATACAAGATCCATATGGCTTTCTGCATTTTCTGTAGTCGAAGTATGGAAAAGTATTCAGACTTCACAGACATAGATACTTTTCATAAGAAAAACACAGTGTTTGAAAGAGAAAATGAGTTTGATTCATACAGTATATGGCTTTTTTATTCAAACTGCCACAAAACATTGAATTTATGTTGACTACGTAAAAATTTTGGAAGAAAAATTCCTTTAATAAACTTCCTTCTCTTCTTTAATGTATGACTGAAAAGCTTTCAGTCCATCTATCAAAATCATCACTGATCATGGCAAACCCATATTTCATGGATTTGCCAGGGAACCATGACATTCCATGATTACAAAATAAAAATTCAGAAATACCTTAAAAAAAAAAAGGATACAAAATTTAGGCCATATTACAGCATGCTGTTTTTTGTTCCTTTATTGTCTTGTCCCCTCTAAACAACTTTGTGAGATAAAGATCATCTCCCAAAGTTTCTCCTTGTACAAGAGAAACACCTACATCTACATTTGTCCACCATTCAGCACTGCGTCATGCTTTAGTATCTTTCTCCGTATCTCCAAGTTCTTCTCTCAGATGAGGATGACATTTCCCCCCCCTCCTTTGTTTTCATGATTGCTTCCCATTTTTTTCTGCTTTACCTGTTTGCTGCTTGCTTTCCTCCCACTTTTCCAGAGCGTTAAGACCCTGGCATAACATTTCCATCATTGATAAAGACAAAAAACACTCATTATTTTTAAGATTGGTATGTGATGCCTGCATGAAGGTGATGAAGGACACAGTTTTTGCACACAGGCATGATGTAACTTTGCCCATTTTTTGCCATAAGCCAAAAGCTGTATCATCTGTCACCTTCATGCAGCCCTCAGTGTGGCAGTGACACTTCCAGCAGGCTGGCTTGTTAGTTTAAGGACATTGGTGGACCTACTGTAGCCGCACAGTTCCCAGACGACAGAGAGCATTTTCAGACCACCCCTACGTCTACCCATAGAAGGCCACGATATGTTATCTGCAAAAAATACAGGAAGCAAAAGGGCCAATATGTTCTCTGTTACTAGCTTTTGAAAGGGTTTAAAACAGCACATCACCAATATTATTTGTTCTTTCCTTTCTCTTTTTCATGTCAGAGTTAAAGGCAGAGGGGTTTGTATTCCTTCAGCCCTTTTCTGTTTGTCTCATCACACAGCACGATTTTGAAGTGCATCACCTTCTCTGCCAGGCAACAGGAAGCAGATCTGGCAGAACAGCTGTAATCAGTCCTAGTCCCGCCCAAGTTTGAAGACTACACGTGAAGTAA
This sequence comes from Burhinus oedicnemus, assembly GCA_008921705.1. NCBI lineage: Eukaryota > Metazoa > Chordata > Aves > Charadriiformes > Burhinidae > Burhinus > Burhinus oedicnemus. The sequence goes on from VFFE01009204.1 coordinate 265,679, forward strand.
TGCTGTGCTCCCCACATCTTCTGGATCATGGGATTTTGAAAGAAGGAGCAGTTCTAGTCTGGTGTCATGGGAGGAAATGGGTATTTCTTTACAGACACTACACAAAATAAAAGACAAGTTTTACCACTCGTGCTGTTTTGCACTAACCATGGCAAAGTAGATGGGACTGCAGTTTCTGGTTGAAACCCTGAAAATAAAATACTTTAAATCATGGTAAAGAAATAAAGAATGGAAAAAAAAATTGGGTAACCCTAAAGAAATATTTTTCAGTGTTCTTTTTTAGTTCTAAACTAAGGAAGATTGCATTTACAATTAAACATTTTCTTAAGTTTTCAGGGTATTTACCTTTCGTGCATATTGGGGGGGTGGTGAGAGAGAGGGAGAGGTGCATTTAATCTCAAAACATCATTTGACAAAAAAAACTCAGGAAGTTTCATTTAGGTTCTAGTGCTATGAGGACTGGAACTAATGAAATTTGGTTCCCAAAGGATTAATTTCTTACAATTGAGTCTCTGTTGACTAAGGTGATGAGGCATTAACTCCCCCTGAAATGTTTCCCTCCTTTGGGACATGCATCCTGTTTTCTCTGTGTATGGAGTCTCAGATAGAATCACAGAATTATAGAATGGTTTAGGTTGGAAGGGACCTTAAAGATCATCTGGTTCCAACCCCCCTGCCATGGGCAAGGACACCTCCCACTAGATGAGGTTACTCAAAGACCCATCCAAGCTGGTCTCAAACACTTCAAGGGATGGGGCCTCCACAACTTCCCTGGGCAACCTGTTCTGGTGTCTCACCACCCTCACAGTGAAAGATTTCTTCCTAATATCTATTCTAAATCTACCCTCTCCCAGCATGAAGCCATTATCCCTCATCCTGTCACTACATGCCCTTGTAAAAAGTCCCCTCTTCTTGTAGGCCCCTTCCACATACTGGAAGGCTGCTCTAAGGTCTCCCCAGAGCCTTCTCTTCTGCAGGCTGAACAACCCCAACTCTCTCAGCCTGTCCTCATAGCAGAGGTGCCCCAGCCCTCTGATCATCTTTGTGGCCCTCCTCTGGACTTGCTCCAACAGGTCCATGTCCTTCTTATGTTGGGGACTCCAGAGCCGGACACAGTATTCCAGGTGGGGGTCTCACCAGAGCGGAGTAGAGGGGCAGAATCACCTCTCTCAAACTGCTGGCCACGCTTCTTTACACAAAAGATACTTTACACAAACTGAATATTTACATACATACGAATATTTACAATTATTTTTTCAAAGTGGGCATGTACAGGATTTTCTTTATCTACCCACCTCCCTAATATGTTAAAATATAACAACTGAGATTTCCACAGCATGATCAATCTGAAATATGCAAACAGATCCAGGTTTATGGTGGGAGAAGAACCAGGTAAAAAAAAGCTTAAAAAAATTGCAATTTGGCACACAAGTTGGGGAGGAGTGAAAGTGTGAAAGGCTAAACTACTTATGAAATTCAACACACATTGACAAATTACTTTGATTTATCTATAGATACAGTTCAAGAGAGTAATTCATTAATCTGAAAAATTCCACATAGCTCTATTTATGATTGTGCAGTTTCCTGAGCAGACCCCGTACTTGGGCCTTTACCCAGCATTGCTGGAGCTTCTCTTAGTACGCCAAGTGTTGGGCGCCGCAGACTTTGTGTACTGTGACCAAACCACAGCACGGTTTTGCATAAGAGTCTTTACAAAGGAAAAATAACTCAAATAGCATGTTTTGTCAGAAATGGTTTTTGAACGCTCCACAGGGAGCACGTCTAATCCGGAGCTTTCTCCACAGGCACTCTCATTTTATGCACCAACAGCATCTGTAATGGAAATGAGACTCCTAAACCGCTACTTCTAGGTGGAGAAAATGGGAGGGGAAAATGAACCCATGAGGCACTTTCATAAGTCAGAAGGCAAATGGATGTATATAGGCTTTGTAAAACTTTTTAAAACTGATTGTTGAGCTTGTTAATGTCTTGTACTGCTAACTGGGAGTAGACAAATGACATCTGTGTTGCTTTAAATGTTTTGGGAGTTTCTGAGTATCAGTTCTGCCATTGTTAACACTGCCAGCAAATTGTCGCTGATGTGAGGTCATCATAATCCTGGATATAGATGTCAATACTTCAGACTAATTGGATTTGTTGGGAACAACACCACCTGGACAACTCTTAAGGTGGGTCTGTCTCCTGACACGCATTGTTCATAAAAATTTCCTTGCTGCTCCTTTGTTAATTTTTTCCCCTGATAATTAGAGTGAATGCATTCCTTTCTTTGATTGTCTTTCATATCATCCCATGGACTGGCAGCATGTCAAGGTTACTGCGTCCTGCAAAGAGAGTGAGAAGTTAATCTATTTCTTGTCAGGAGAAGTGTGGTAGCTGTGAGGGATCCCAGCTTTTATCCCCTTGGTGGGCACCGGCGCTGGTATGCTCTTCCAGTTGAACTTCCCTCCTTCCTCTTCCCTTCTGCAGACCCCTCTCCTCCCAGGGTCGCTTCCTCCCGCTGCGGCAAGTACCTCCTCGTCTGCTCTTTTTCTCTACTGCTAAATTAAATTATGCTTGTTGATTAAGTGTAAAATTAAATACAATCTGTAGTAAATAATTCCTCTGTCGTTAGCCCATTTGTGTGGGGTTTTTTTTCCCAGTCATACTGAAATAAATAGCAGCCTGACTACTGAAATCGGTGAGGGCCCCTTACATCTAGCTTTGTGTTATTATTTCTATTGTGGGAACTGTAATTTCTGTAGAATTTCACTGCCTAAAACAGATTGCTGGATTTTTCCAGTACAGGGGGAAAAATGAAGGACTGAACTATGAACCACTGATGCAGCTAGGCTGGTATCTGACTGCTGCAGATCTGTACTGGGAAATTATTGCAGCTGAGTTAAGCCAGACAAAGATTCATATATTTTAATCCATGCTGATTAAATAAATATTTTTCCAGTGACATTTTACATTGCACAGGCAATCTGGTCTCTTCGAAGGTCCAAGAAACACTAATCATAAAGGGGCTGTAAGAGTCTTTATTAACAATTTAATTTCTCTAGGGTATTTAATTCAGAGCCTTTTAATACTGTATTTGACCTTTCCTTTCCTGAAAAGTTACTTAATACTGCTCCTAAAACTGATCTTTGGGACACTGCACTTTTAACCACTTTTTTTCTGACTGTGAAAGGCACCTTATTCTCATTCTTTGTTTCCAGAAGCCATCATGGAGTTCACAGACAAGAGCCTCAAATCTTCAGAAGTAATTCTCTCCAATTTACTATGTACATACTTAAGCCCCAGTCTGCCCAGGGAAATATAGTCTGAGTGAACTAAAACACACAAATGAAATTACCTACCATTTGCCATTGCCTATGCCTGGTGTTTAAACGAGATCATGTGAAATTTAAGCTGTAGTAAAATATCTATTTATATACCACATAGACAAAAAGTTACATTTCCTCCAGATTTGCTTCCAATGAATTTCATGTTTTTACAATATGTTGCAAAAATTGTAATTAAGCAACAAAAACATACGCATTTTCTACCACCCTGCATTGGTCTTAGTATCAAGAATTTTGCTTAGCAAATGAGCCTCTATTTCCTCTTATAATATACTGTGGGGAGAAAAAAAATGAAAAAGTTAATATTCAAATAGACAATGAAATGTTAAAAATGTCTTTGATTTTTGGTACATTAAGTTGTGCTGTGACTATTTTACCCGCCTGTATTTTAACATGAGCTCTGCCCCCTGGTTCACTCTCCAGGCAAGTAACAAGCTGGACACCCCCGAATCCAGGACCAGGTCCCAAGCCAGGAGCCAGATCAGGAGCTAAACCCATCAGCACGTCAGAGCGTCGAGGCATCCCCTCCCACCTCCTGGTCCTCCCTCTCCCTCCCCGCCTCCAAGGTAACGTGTGATGCCCTGGTTTTCTTTTGAAGTGAGGTACCCCAGGGAGCCCCAGCCTGTTCCCTAGGGCAATCCCCAGCTCCCAGTTATATTTTCTTTCTGCTGCACTGCTGTACCATGCTCTGCAGGGCCTGGGTCCTTGAGGTCCAATTATATTTCTTAACCCTTCAAGCAGCAAATCTCTGGAATCATCATCGTTTCCAAATGCAGACAAGCATCTCTCTACTTACCTCCTTCCTTTCACACAGTGAAATGTATCCCTTTTATTACAAATAAATGCAAATATTTATTAGCAATGTGTGCAGCTATTATTATTGTTCTCCTGATTAATGCTGTCTCTGAGGCAATGGCATGTGAAATATTGCTTATAGCATCCCCAAGTAGAAGCAAAACTGCTCTTAAAATGTTCTTTGCCGAGTTTAATACAAAGAATGAAAATAAATAATGTCAGGCCCTTGCCAGGATCTGCCCATTTTAAACTTTCCAATGGCACAAATCATCATTAATGAAGCACTTAACATTACACTCCCGACAGCACAGTATAAAAATTACTGCAGTCATCCAAAGGATAAGAAGGAACATGGCAGATAACTTCTGGAGGGGAAAGATTTACACTCTTTTAATGAAACTTTATGGGTTCAAGTTTACATTAGAATAAAGGAGGGGGGAAATGTTTATCTCTTAAAAGCTTTTGGGGGAGACATTTGGAAGGAAATTGCATTTTTTTCCCCAAATGAATGGAAGAAAGATCAGAGAGCAAGGTCTCAGCAGTAGTGAAATCTGGTTTGCATCATCAGCTATTTTGATATAAAATACTGTGGCTGGAGTCATAGGACACAGAAATTTACATTATAATGCAGAATAAAGTAAATTTTATTATGCAAGTCCCCTTGTTACATAGTTTTAGTCACAGTTTGTTCCAAAAATAGCTGACGGTAAGCTCAACAGCTGGTACCTAATGCTTAATTTATTTCCTGTTTATTTGTAAAAGCAGAATACCATGCTCTTTGTATTAAATTACGCATAGAAAATAATCACAAGTTCATATGCATGTGAGACATGGATCTGAACAAAGATCCCTGTTTGGACAGAGGATATGAGAGTCCAGATGAGAGTCTATAGAGTTTTCACCCACCTCCACTCAGACCTATGAGAGTATATCTATTGAGTTGGGATGGTGGCTGAACAGGTCCCGGTGATGGAGGCGGGTGTGCCTTGTGGCACGAGTTACCTAGTGCCGTAAGAGAGGACTGCCCAGTCCAGACTGCTCTCTGGTGGGAAATAGGTTTTAAGCCAAAGGAGAAGAGGAAGAACTCTGTAGACAGTAAGTAGTGTCTGTCATCAGCGGACAGAGAAGTGTAGAAAGGACAGAGGAAGCATTTAGCAAAACCAAAATAAACAAATTTCTCCTGCAATGATTTTGAACAGAACCAGAAGAAGAAAGAGGTCATCTTTGGCTTTGTTTCATAATGCATGTAACCGGAAATAAAAAAGTTGGGTAAGATGATGCCTTCCAAAAAAAAAAAAAAAAAAAAAGAAAGAAAAAAAGAAAAACAAAACAAAACAAAACCATTCTTTGACAATGCTTCACACTATTCAGTCCAGTGAATGCAGAAGCATCTAACATTTCAAAAATGAGAAACTCTGCAGAGGGCATTTGGTTGTGTTCTCCCATGGTGTCATGGTTTGGGCCAGAAGTGTTTTGAGGAAAACTGAAGTTATATACTATATGGAAAGAGGAGTTTAGCCCTCCTAACCTTATAAATATAGCTCTTATGTTCTGAAATTCAATCTGTCAGCTTATCAAGAGGAACTCTCCTCGTTGGATTCAATAGACTGTGATCAATCCCTACTCAAAATAAGCTGGCAATGTTAAAGCTGTGTATTTTCTCAAGCTTGATCTATTTGGTTGAAAATTTGGGATTTTTCCTTTGATTTATTAACCAAAGTCCAACCCAAACTAAATTTAGTCCTACTTCATTTTCTGTCCAAGCACCTGATCTATTTAACCCCTGTTTGCTTGGTTTCACACTTTGTCAAAAGTTAGCATCATTCACTAACGTTTTTAGCTTACCCTTTGCAAAGAACAGATTGTCTTTGGGTAAGGACCATAAGGATCTTAAAAAATCTCTCTGCTCTCTGTATTCTATACAGTAGTTCTCTAGAGCATTACAGATTCCCCCAAATGCTTCTGTGATGAAATATCAAACAACAGCAAGAAAAGCAATAGAAAGTTGTAAGATATTCACGTTACTAACCAAGGATACTGTTAAAGAAGGCTGTCCTAAAATTAAATTCCTAGTGTTCCTAGATCAATATTTTGCTGTTATCTGCACTGTAGGTTGTTTTTAACTGTCAGATTTGTAATCTTTATAACAATGCCCCAAACAGGAAAATCAGAATTAGTTTTGTGCATAAGTTTCTAGAAAATGTGTCACTAAAATGCCATGCAGAAGTGAAAGTACATGCTGCTCTCTTTTGACCCATTAATTTTGCTCTGTATCCAAAATGATTCAAGTATTCATCCAATATGATTTTTTTAAAAATTAGAATAATTTAGAGGAATTGGTGTGTAAAACATATCCCATCTTAACAACCATGCAGCCATCTTCCAGAAATAAGCCTATGATACTTCTGCCTACTATTTTGCCATATAATGTTTTCATTTGACCCATTTTCTTCCAGGATTCCTGATGGTTGCTGTGGGAAACCAAGACAATCCTGAGCTTCTGTTAAGTTGAAATGTGTCCCTGTAGTTATTAATTTTTTGAAATATATGGCTCACACTTGTCAGCACAGAAGCTGAAGAAGATAGGGATTACTGGGTATGTGATAAATGCCAAGCATGAAGGCCTGCTGGAAATGTATTAGCTATCATGGCAGGGGAGATTTTCAAAGGCAAAAATAGGAGTTAAGTTCTTTGAACATTAGTGAGAAGTTGGTAGATGAGCATCTGTATCTCTTTTCATTAACATAATGACAGTGGGAAAGAATGAAAAATAATTTGGTCACTAGACACCTGCTTTCAAGTGTTCTTCAATAACAGCCTCTTTATACTTAGATGAGTTATTCTAAGGACTCAACTCATTTTCTCTGTATCTTTTCCACAGATTAAAATCATCCATTTGACTCACTCGTCCAGGTAAGCAATACAGTCTGGTTGGAGCTGAAAAGGCAGGTTAAACCCAGTGAGTGCAAAATTTGACTATTAGGGCAGTCCCCTCTAATCTTACTTTCTCTTCCCCATGCTGAAGTTAATTTGTGTCCCACCTGTTTCTGCACTCGCTGTCCACAGAGATCTTTTCTAATATTTTACATGACAATGATGAAGGGAGTACCAAAATTGGGCAGACTCACTGCCCCGATATTTCTGTTGTCACAGAATCATAGGACTGTCTAGCTTGGAAGGGACCTTTAAGATCATCGAGTCCAACCATCAACCTAAGACTGCCAAAACCACCACTAAACCATGTCCCTAAGCACCACGTCTACCCATCTTTTAAATACCTCCAGGGTTGTCACGTCACCGTGACTCGTGCCAGCCTTTGCCATGGTCAGTGGTAATTGTACATGGAGACTTATTTCAAGAGCACGATCTGACTGAGCATTGAGTGTTGTCTTTTTGTGTTACTGGGGGCAGCCTGTTTAGCCTGGAAGGAGTCTGAAAAGACAAATAATACTTTGATTTTTTGTCTCTTTCTTTGATGCGTGACAGCTTGACTGTTCTCAGTGAATCTATGGAATACCTACTGTGTAAAAAGCAGGCTATACAAACCGAGTACATGATAACACACTGCCTGGAAGGTATTCAGGGTACCAAGCTGCGCCTGCATAAACAGCTCCTGATCAGCTACTGTAAATCTGGCAAATGCAAAAAGCCTTTACGAAATGAGGCTTGTCAAGCCCTGAAAGGAGTATGAGCATTTCTTTGCCTTGCTGCTCTGAACACCAGAGAAGTGTTTCCAGTGAGGCCGAAGCAGCGCTCGGGCACTTGGGCTGTTCTCCCCAGGGCTGCAGATGAAGAAAGGCCGTGCTGCGACCTTCGGCCAGCAGCAGACGGTGTCACCAGGACTGTGCAGCTCTCTGAGGTCCCGCTCCACAAGTCCCCACCACACCATCACAGCCACAGCTGCCAGCGGTGGCCAGAGCCACTGCTACTGCACAGGCACACGGGGAGGCAAAAGAGAAGGCTGGAGTTTCACCTCTGCCTCGGCTGAACAAATAAAGCACGCGGTAAAAGCACCTGGTTTGGTGGGGTTTTTTATAATGGGTGAGACATTATCTTTGTAACTATTACATGACATTTTGAGCCTTTTTGTGGAAGGCAGTTTCCATTAGAATTGTTATTACTATTTATGATTTTCCATTTGGTTTGAGGTGCAGTCTATACTCAAAGAAAGCTATCTATCTCATGGGAAATAGATGGCCGTGGCTTACGGTTTGAGCTGAAAAGAGATCATTAGCAGAGTGACATTTGGGGAATCATTAGCAAAGGTGATATGTTCCCTTGACAGCCTGGGGAAAAGATTTTACGCAGCTCAGAAAGATCCTATGTTACCTCCCATCCCAGAGACATGAGTCATGCCCTGTCTGCCAGTATGAGATTTAACTATTGCTACTGTAAACACTCGTTTTGTGAAGACTGATTCTCAGTTATATACTTAAAAGCATACATATGTTGGCTAGTGAAACCTAATGAAAGCAGAAATAAAAGCAGAGTGAAATAGCTAGAGACACGGAAAGCTGCCTGAGAAGATGTGCACCCCTGTGAGCTGAAAGCAGGACCAGGTGAGATGGGTGCCCGACTGCTCGCCGCTGCTGCCAGCAAACACTGTGCGACGACAACCACAGAAGCTCCTGATAACAGACATTGCATAAAAAAGTGTAGTTTGTTGTGTGCATGAAACCAAAGACAAAAAAATATATTTGGTACATTCACTGGTAAGAAAAGCAAAGCAGGAGTCCCAGAGAGAAGAATGTGTGCTTTTTTACTACTGATTTTTTTTACAATCAATATTGAATTACAGAAAGGATCCTCAGTAAGAGCTTAGCTTCCTGGCTGCTCAATAAAATGTATTTCTAGCTAACCAGGGCTAAAATTCATAAGAAAAGTTGAGGCAACAAAGCCATATTTTCCTCTCCCTACGGCATTCTGACTGATATTGAGAACATAGCCTAATGTCTTTCTGTAATCCAGCAAACTCCTGTAGATAAATTCCTTCTTTTCTATACTTGAACACTCTTCAGAGACCATCACTATTTATGCACAGAAAAGGTAATAATTTAGACAGCAAACTCCAGCAAGCTTTTCACATGCCATTTTGTCAGTAATCTTCATCCCAGGGTGAAAAAACATTTCCAATGCTTTTGAAGTTTTGGAAGGTCCTCTGAGATTTCCAAGACAGATTACAAAATGAAGGATCTACTCACCATCTTTAACATCCATTTTCAGCTGACAGTGATATGATTTAATGCTTAGGATATCTGTTTTTATATTTCATTTTATTTTATTTTATTACAGCAATAAGTTGCTAGCTTTATAATCTATGGATACACACAGGATGGCTGTATCTGGGCTTCTTAACTCACAGCTCATCATCTTTGGTCTCAACAGCAAATGCCTGGGTAACACACCAAAAGGTTCCTATTAACACATCAAAGTTTCCTATTCAACCATCTCATGTTAGGAAACTCAGATGTCCTCTCTGAGGTCACAAGTACCTGGGCAGAAAATCCCAAGCAATAACTCCTCATCCGCTGCACAACATTCCCTTACAACTCCCTTGCTACATCCCCTTTCCCGGCGCTTCTTCCAGCCTTGCAAGTAAATGCCAGGTCTGTCCCGCTGCATCTGTGAGCCAACGCATCTTGCTCCCTCCTTTCCCCTCTCTCTTTCATCCCCTAGCTCTTCTGAAGGTTTTTGCATAATGAACTCATTTTGAAAAGTGTTTCTGGCCGCCTTGAGCCCAGAGCAGACAGCGGAATGGCTGAGCAGCGCCCTTTGTGGTTCCCTTTCAGCAGAGAGAGGGAATCCTGGCTGAGCAGCCAGCTCCCAGCACTGCACCAGACAAGCCCTGTAGAAGCGACGGATACCTCCCACGGGCTTTCTCTGAGAAAGGTTTTACCAACTAGGTATCTATCCGGAAAATCTCCTGAATGGATAAATATCCTTGGGGCTTTATTTGGCTGATGCACTTGCAGAAAATGTTGTAGTAGTAATGCTCGAGCCCGTTTGTTTCCTATAGATGCTTAAGAGTAGAATTTCTTCTTTACAGCACCTGTTCCTCCCTGATGTCTGCGTGACAGGCTCAGTGTCATACGAAGCGCTGCGTCAATTATGCCAGTACAACTACACGCGTCCTGGCATCAAGCAAGCGGCGGGGCAGCCCCACCAGGGCAAGCAGCCCGGCGGGGAGGAAGCCAGGGGCTGTGAACCTGACCTTCGCCTGAGGGGGACAGAAACCTGGGTTTGTCAAAATGCCACCTCCAAGCCATCGAAATAGAATTAAAATAAAATTTCTTGCCACATAGCGAGGTAAGGGAATTGAATGGCCACACGGCATGCCTTTACACAAAGAAGGAAAAACAAAGCAGCCTGAAGACCTTGAAAGCTGGCTGGTACATTAATAGGTGTCAAGGAGATCTTTCTGATTTAGTCTTTGACAAGTTGCTATTTTCTACATTCCTCATTCAGCTAAAAACTGGATAATTATCTGTGTATGTTTCTAAGTTCTTAAAACACTAGGAGAAAGAATTTTTGCATATTTTCCTACAGTGTGGCTTTTAAAAGCTGATCTTGGTAAAACAATGACACCTTGTGGCACAGAAGAGCAATCAAACCCAGCCAGCCACACAGTTGTAGATAAAGCATGGCCAATCGATAGATTGCATTCCCCAGACCTATTTTGAATTTGAATGAGCTAAGTTTTCAGCTACCAGTTTTTCCTTAGATCTTTAACCTAAATTTGTTCTTGATGTTTACAACGTCTGTAAGCATCTTTCCAATGATGGGAATAATTTAGACAATCGTTATTCAAGAATATAGCAAATCTCCAAGTTAGTTCTGTAATTATTCTTGCAATGAAGAAATGAACATTTACACTTATTTAATATATTCAGATTACTAAAAAAGCATGCAACATACTTGTTCACCTTTTCAATCTTCCTTGACCTTACTTCAGGCAATGAGGTGCTTTAAATCGCATTGGCAGGAGAAATATTATACAGAATTGCTAACAAGAAAGATGTGATGCCTGTTAGTTTTATGCAGGTTTAAGGGAAGGCTCCAGATGTCCAGAGTTTTCTCAGCAAGGAGGAATTTCTACTATAATTATTTTGAATAGGCATAACTGAATGGACCAGATGTGGTGCACTGTCATTTTAGAGCTCTGATCAGATTTTGGAAGGTTTGAAAACAGCGACTTTGTATTAACTCTATTAACTCAAAAAGACTGGAGAGCTAATGATTTGAAGACAGCTCGTCCCTTAATTTGTGGATCCGTTCAAATCAGAAAGCATTAATGACTGTAAAAGGATGAGAATTCATAGGAAGCAAAAAAGACCCCAAGATTGTAGCAGCCTCTCACGTAAAATATTTCAAGTTTTATACAGTTCCTAACTACTGTCCCATCTACCGAGTGCCAGCTTTCAGTATCAGCACTAATTGCTGACCTTACCAGTGTCTTCTCTGACCTCCATTTAGACAAGGTATACTGAAAACTATTGGGATTTTCAGTGAATAATGATCTGATTAACATGACTGGTGAGCTACTCCTGGTATTACATTATCCAACTAAAACATTATGCCTGCATTCATATATTTTAAAACTGTCTAAAAATTCAAATCTTTTTGTCAGCATAATAACATTGCTGGGACAGCACTCCTCAGTTCCAAGGGTATTCTGGGGACAAAAATGAAACCCACAGTGTTATATAAAAAGCACATCACAGTCAAAGAAGTGATATACAGGAACAAGGTATATTTGGTGCCTCTGTCATTTATCACTGGGAAGTTTTAAATCTTGACACCCTTTTTGCATCAAGAGGCAATTTTTTTCCAATCTGATGGCAACAAACTATATGTTTTACATTGGCATAGTGAAAATTACAAAATAAATCTTAAATAGCATTCACCTCAAACGTTATACAACAAACAAGTCAAATATACCAGCAATGGCATATGACTAATAGCGCACTTCTATAAAATGTGATGCCAGGAAAATCACTTCTCCTCCTGTAAAGGAGCCTGCACTAGCCAATTATTGCAAAATCTAATGATGCGTTAAGTGATTGCTGCTGTGGGCAATGCACATCCAAAAAATCCCAGAGCTTGTCTAACACATATTAAACCAAAAATACCACCCTCGCGCAGTGCTCAGGACCGCAGTACAGCTCTTGGCACGTGCTCAGCCATATCTCCCAACTTTCAAACTTCATAGCCTGCCATGGGGCATCCTGTACCTCATCTTCAACACCGGTCCTGCGGGTAGATCGTTGCTGGGACATTTCTTCTCTGATAGGAGCGGTACTGCTGGTCAGTGAGGCAAAGATGTGACAATTTACACCTCCCATTTTCAGTCCCAGTAAACTTGCTCCCCAGAGGGAGACTAAACCAGCCCTCCATTATATCCCTGCTTTGCTAGCTCCTGCGTTGGTGCAGAAGAACCAAGGGCAAGTTCATCACAGCCAAGCCTCTTCTCACCTCCCGCTTATTTATGTCCACTCTCGCCCTACCCGCATCCCAGCTCACCCGGGTGCTGGAATATTTCCTGCATCCAGCAGTGCCATGAGGCTGACAGGCAGGAGAGTTTTTTCCACAATCATCACACACGTGCTTTACGGCCATTTTGTACCACCTTGTATCTTGGGTCTTCAAGCTGTTTATGCTCTGTATTCATCGTGGTTTACACCAGGTCACTGACTTCAGTGGAGATTTCTGGGTTTGCACTCACAGTAGAAACAACGGAGCTCAACTGCCTGCATGCCTGTGTTTAAGAGAACACTGGAAAATGACAGAAAATAACAGTTATTATGCTTACGCACTGTAAAACAGCCAGGCAACTCCAAAAAGAGATGTGCAATGCCTCTTTCTTACAGTGGCATGGAGATAGACTATTTATGTCCTGATCTGCAGAGCAAATGAGATGCTTTTACTCTCTTGCTGTCTCAATGAGTCATTAGAGAAAATGAGTTGATGAACATTAATTTCTACACCAGAAAAAAAAACAAACGAGTCTTCCATTCTTCCTTTGTTCTCCCGTTCTCTTTGTAAAGTCCTAGGAATGAATAAAACCTGGCACTTTCACAGCTCACAAATGAGAATTAACCGTCCCCGTTGCGAGTTTGGAGATTAACTTAACCTCCCTTTAGCCCTGCTGTGAATTACATCTGTGGCATTTTTAATGTTTTACCACCTTAAAAACAAGAGTAGGTAAAGAAATCCGGAATCTGCTAAAATCCCTTAAATATTTTTTTTTCCATTTCTGAGAAGTGCCCAGATACCTCTGTTTCTTCTGGCCTTTTACTTCCTTGGGTCCCTGTATTTTGATTTGCCGACACTGCAATCCTAAGGGTAGTGCTCCACCACATAACCCAGGGGCTCAGGGAGGTCTGGTTTTGGACATATCTAGAAGCTGCAAGCTTCAGGCAGCAGTGAGACCGTGTGTCATCCACTCAGAAAGCCTCCAAAATCCGTCTGCCTAGTAAAACCCCTTTGAGAACTAATGGCATTTTAACATAAGCAACGTGTGAACTGCATGTCAGGATGACGATGTGCCCTTTTACCAGCCTTTTACAATTAATTTGCTACAGTTCCTGCCAAATGTGTTATCCTAAAGAAAAATAATGAGATCTTTCCTCTCCATGAGCTGCCTGGCACTAATATTTGAACTAGAATTAAGAGCTGCTAGGGCTCAGAAATCCTCACATCAAAATACAGCCACAGGAAAAGCTCCAGAAAATTATCCTGGGTGAAATTAGCATCTGGCAGGTAAGCAGATGGCATGGGCTCAGATTTCCCATCGTGAAGTGGGACAGAGTGTCGTGGTTTGGGCCGGACTGGCCAATGAAAATGAATGACAGATGCTCTCCCCCACCTCTCACTCCAAGGAGAGGAGGGAGAGAGAGAGAGAGACTTATGAGTTTAGAAAAAACTAAACTACTTTAATGAAAATAGTAATAAATTAATAAAGTAAGAAAAAAGAAAAGAATGAAATACATACAATATATACCAAACCAGTATCGAGCTCCCAGGATGATGATCACATCACCGACAGGCACGGGGAAAGTCCCAGACTGGATTCGGTGACAGACTGGATTCCAGATCTGGATTCAAGAATGCACAGATTGGGATCAAAGGCAGATGAACAGACAGGGTCCTCCTCGGATGCCGGCCATTGAAGAGAGAGCTGACCCTTTGATCCCTCAGCTTTTATACTGAGCATGAGGCAGATGGGATGGTCATCAGGATGACCCTGTTGGTCAGGTTTGGGTCACCTGTCCTGTCCACTCCTCCCCGCAGGTGTGACCCCTCTACACTCTTCTGCTTCCCACCCTCCAACGGGGCAAATACCAAAGTTGGCTGCCCTTGGTCGTTAGAGCAATAAGTATAAGGAAAAATCTCTCTGCGTACCATTGCTTGGCATTAATTACAACTAATCAGGTCTCATCACTCTGAGAGCGAACAGTTTCTGCACAATATGCTGTTAATTTCAGAAAGTTCAGTTAGTCAGAAGAGGCTTAGCTGCAAAGTAAAATTACAAAACAGAAAATGGGTCCTGTTTTACCTCAAACCATTTTTGTTCAAAATGTAATGAGCGCTTTTTTTTTCCCCCTCCATTTCCATGCCCTTACATTCAACCTGTCGTCCTTGTTTACGCACTCGCCTTGCCTGCCACACCAAGACAACCACAGAGCACGTGCAACCAGTGGAAGGGTGAACACCCTTTGGCTGGTGGTGAAATAAGCAAAGTTGTGAGTCACTCGGCCCTCGCGTAGCGTCCACAGCATGGAAGCTGGGCTGGCTTCCCTGGGTTTGAAACAGCAACAGCAGAGATTTTGTTTTGCTGGCCTCTTTCTTCCTCTCTTTTTCTGTTCTACACATCAAAAAGTAAGTTTTGAAAATGGCTTACACTTGGCAAGTGTAATGCTGGCTTCTTTGCTTGGAGCTGTTGTTTCAGATTCTTCAGACTCATAAAGATAAGAAAATACTGATTACAAGTTTCAGACGTTCCTTCACAACCTTTTTGTACAAAAACCTACTTTTTCAATTAGCTTGCTGTAGTTCTTGCATGATCATATCAGAAGCTGAGATGTGTTCCTGTGTCTTCAGCCCTATGTTCACTTCAACCATTTGCTGCTCATTTTCAAACATTTATTTTAGCCTCAAACTTGCACGTTAATTGATAAATAAATCATAGCATCATGCCCATTTCTGTACTTTACAGACTTGTGTATAATGAAAAGATATGTCAAATTCACGCGGCTTTTTAGGAGGACGAGAGGTTTGTTTTAAAACTGTGATCCATTTGAGACTAAAGCTCCCAAAGGAAATAGCTTTGAATCAGATCTTACAATCAGGACTATGTCTAAGCCAAGACATATTCCATCTTTAAAACCGTGTTATGCAATGTGTTTCAATTACAGGAGCTGTGGACTAACATTACCACTGCATAGGTCAATTTAGCTAACATGTTCCTAAATGCATTATAGCTTAAACCTTATAAAAAGAATTTAAAAGCAAATTGGCTGAACCATGAAAACTAATACATTTTTAGCTATACATTTAGATATATTTTTACTGTCCTAAATATAACCACAATATTAAATCAGACTGTTAATGTGAGAAAGCCTGTTTACATATTACTCCAAAATTAGTCATTTGGCTCTCAAATTCAATTGTGGCTGTTGCATACATTAATGCTAAAAGCCCTTAAATATACTTTTTCCATTTCTGAGAAGTACCCAGATACCTCTGTTTCTTATTAACATTAATGCCCTTTGTTCAATGTATTCACCAGGCACAAAAGTTAAAAGATCAAATAAAGAAATCCCCCAAACCTGGATAAAACCGAAGTTTTAAATACTCTGATGAAAAGGTTTTTCATTTTGCTTTGCTCAACCTTCAGTCTTTCACAGATCAAATGATCGCTAGTTCTGCAGTCACTGTTGAATCCTTCAAGAAGAGTAAGTCTCATAAAATGGAGAAGATAAATAACTTTGACTGTTTTGCTTTTGTATTTCTTTTAATGATTGTTATCCAGATTTTTAGACAGAACTCAGTCACTTAATATCTTGTGTGCAATATCTCTACCATTGCAACAGTGTCTATACTGAATTAAAACTTGATCCAAAACTAGTTTTTTTGATGCAAATTTGGGCTTTTTTTACTTGCAGATGAAGCAGGTGTATAGCAGGTGAAGACTTGGTCTACAGCTTATAGACAACAGATGCAATGAAAAGGAAGCAGAAGAGGTTGTCCATTGGAATTGCCAGCCTTTCAAAGTTCACTCATACTGTTTAGTTTCTGCAACATGACTTCATATTTAGCACTATATTTTCCATTCTTAGATTTATTAGCATATAGTTATTCACTAGTAATGAAAATCATCATGAAAATAAAGCTTTTATAGAGAATTTGTTTATTTCAGGGCTAATATCTAGCTGCTAGAAGAGGAAAAACTAACACCAAAAGCTCATATTCGCTCAGCTTTAAAATTATCTTACAAGGGCTGTGCTTGTCCCTTTTTATTTTAGTTTTCTGCAAACATCATTGGTTTTTTACACAAATATTTGTGGAAAGCAAGTTGTGAGCTCCTATGTACAACCACTCCCATAAGAAAGAACACAACTGGTATGATATGGGACACTGCTTAGGACTAGCCAAAGCAGGATAGTTATTTCCTGCTCCATTTAGCTCAGCCTCGCATGCCTGTGTCATTGAAGAGTTTGAGTAGGTTCACTGAGTTTAAGGTGTTGTTGAAGCTGGAGAGCCCTGAGGGGATGCAGCTGCTCCCGGAGCAGCCCAGCCACCACCATGGGAATTACTTTCCTTTGGGTGGAAGGGGCAGGGGAAAATTAAACCTAAACTCTGCATCCAAACAATAAATTTTGACTCTAATTTGTTGCTGTCTAGCAAAGGTGCTTTACACAAGGCTTATGTGGCCAAGAGAGGCTTAAAATTTTCTAAACTTGCCTAATCCAATCTAGCTGCTACCTCTTTCTGAGTGATTTGATGCCCTGGTAGCTTATGGAAAGCCTTCAATCAGGCAGAATCAATGCTATCTGACTCCATCTATGTGGCCCATCGGCATGCACAGCTTGAATTTCAGCTGAGTACTCACAGGGAGCTGTTCAGAGTCAATTCACAAAGGAATAAAAGGCCAATAGGCCAATTAAGAGTTATTGTTAAATGAATAAATGCAAGAAAATAACATTATCCTCCCTGGATTTTCTGCAAACATAAACAGAAACAGGAATTGTCAAGCTAATTATTTATGGTAACTATGTCATACATTTTTATCGTTCCATCTACTGAATACTGTAAAAAAGAAGCGTCTGTACTTTTCTAAAAACTCTTTACTCACACAATCACAATTTAAAAGTCTAATCTTCACAGACAGGTTATTTTACTCCTTCCTTGTACACTTGCAGTAGATATGCAAGTTAGTGGATGAGGGAAAGGCTGTGGATGTTGTCTACCTGGACTTTAGTAAAGCCTTTGACACTGTTTCCCACAGCATTCTCCTGGAGGAACTGGCTGCTCATGGCTGGGATGGGTGCACTCTTCACTGGGTCAAAAACTGGCTGGGTGGCCAGGCCCAAAGAGTGGTGATGAATGGAGTTAAATCCAGTTGGTGGCCAGTCACAAGTGGTGCTCCCCAGGGCTCAGTATTGGGGCCAGTTCTATGTAATATCTTTATCAATAACCTGGACAAGGGGATCCCTCGGTAAGTTTGCAGATGACACCGAGTTGCATGGGAGTGTTGACCTGCTTGAGGGTAGGAAGGCTCTACAGAGGGATCTGGACAGGCTGGATCAATGGGCCAAGGCCAATGGCATGAAGTTCAACAAGGCCAAGTGCCGGGTCCTGCACTTGGGTCACAACAACCCCATGCAGTGCTCCAGGCTTGGGGAGGAGTGGCTGGAAAGCTGCCTGGCAGAAAAGGATCTGGGGGTGTTGGCCGACAGCCAGCTGAATATGAGCCAGCAGTGTGCCCAGGTGGCCAAGGTGGCCAACAACATCCTGGCCTATATTGGGAACAGTGTGGCCAGCAGGACTAGGGAAGTGATCATCCCCTTGTACTCGGCACTGGTAAGGCCCCACCTCGAGTACTGTGTTCAGTTTTGGGCCCCTCACTACAAGAAAGACATTTTCATTCTGGAGCGTGTCCAGAGAAGGGCAACGAAGCCGGTGAGGGGTCTAGAGCACAAATCTTATGAGGAGCAGCTGAGGGAACTGGGATTGTTTAGGCTGGAGAAAAGGAGGCTGAGGGGAGACCTTATCGATCCCTACAACTACCTGAAAGGAGGCTGTAGCAGGGTGTGTGCTGGTCTCTTCTCCCAAGTAACAGGTGATAGAACAAGAGGAAATGGCCTCAAGTTGTGCCAGGGGAGGTTTAGGTTGGATATTAGGAAAAATTTCTTCACCGAAAGGGTTATCAAACATTGGAACAGGCTGCCCAGGGAAGTGGTGGAATCACCATCCCTGGAGGTATTTAAAAGATGGGTAGACGTGGTGCTGAGGGACGTGGCTAAGTCCATGTTTGTGGTTAGTTGGTGGCTTCTGGCAGTGTTATGTTGATCGTTGGACTCAATGATCTTAAAGATCCCTTCCAACCTAGAAGATTCTATGATTCTATATCAAATTCAGCTTCTGTGTCTCTCATTTTATTGGCAATATTTGTTTCAAACTTCGCCTGGGTCTGAATCAAAAGCTACGCAAGATGAATACACGGTTTATTGTACAGACCATCTGTGAATAAATACTCATCAACAAATAAAATATTTATTATGCTTTCAAGTATCCTTTGCATATAAGCTTAACAATTAGTCCAGCTGTTTGCAAATAACTGTAGAATCCATATTTTCCCTATTAAGAATGGGAGATAAATTCAACATTTAACATTAAAAAGTTCCAGAAGAAAGAGAATTTTTTGCTTAATCTGCATGTGGAAGGGTTCTGATAGCAAGCTGGTAGGGTTTGTTTCTAACTATGTTTGCTTTGCTTTACTTAAATATCACACACTTTTAGTTCCATTTGAGCATTTTGAGCCTATTTTCATTTCTGTGAGTAGGCACAAAAAAATGCTTACTGGTTATTGCCCACCCACAATCTTGACTTTATAATCTTTTTTTTTTAGATTGCTGTACCTCATTATTTCTTGTAAAACAAAAATGCACACACAATTGAATTTAATGAAATGCAGAAAAAAGATGTGGATGTCAGTCAGTTTAAATGATCTGCTTTTCCATACTGCAATACACTTTTGAAGAATCGCTTGACAGAATGGAAGACTGTCAAAGCGGTCTCCCATTCCCATCCCATCTTGTATTTCACTTGTATGAAGAAATTAATTAATGCCTCTAAAATAATTTATTTTTAATGAGCAGTTCTCTATTCTTTTTTTCATAGGGAGATCAGGAACAGGAATATACAATTAGGAGATGACAGTTCAGTGATCCAAATTCTTTTTACTCCCCAAGGTGCTATAGATCAGTCCGAGTTCCTACTTGTTCCTGTAGTTACACTAATAGGTCTTCTATTTCTAGAGAGTATTTTTGAACAGTTCACTCCACTTTGAAGAAATGAAAAGC
This sequence comes from Burhinus oedicnemus, assembly GCA_008921705.1. NCBI lineage: Eukaryota > Metazoa > Chordata > Aves > Charadriiformes > Burhinidae > Burhinus > Burhinus oedicnemus. The sequence continues at coordinate 285,402 of VFFE01009204.1, forward strand.
TTTCCAGCTGACATTTTGCATTCATCAAAATATGTCATGCTAGATGTAGTAGGCCTTTCTTCTGTTAATTTACAGACAAACTGAACAAGGAGATAAAAAGTGATTCAAATTACTTCTAGGTATATGCATTAGGAAGACTTCAAAACTAAGCCTTAGGTCAAGACATGGAGAAAGAACAGTACTAAATATGGCTTCAAAATATTGTTGCTATTATACAGCTTCTCTGGGGCTTACATAAAAATACATCCAGCTGCAAATTCAGATCAGGAAGAAAAAAAAGGCAAGATTCAATGACTTCTACATGCTTTCTGCCTACAGTGCTGCATACCTATTCTTTTCCCTTAGAAGGCAATGAAGGCAATGAACTATCGTGTTTTGTTTCTTCAGTACCTATATGAGGTATTTGTCAAGGCAGGGAGCAACCATGGTTTCTAGTTTTATTAAAATTCAGAAGTACTCAGCTGAATACCTGTTCCGCTTAAAAGGCTTGCCGTACAAAGAACACCAAAATTACGACCTTTCTTTCTGTCAAAGATACTGATCTTCATTTATCAAGTGCTGTGAAATCTCAAAATTAGGTTAACTCATCACTCAGTCTGAACTATCAAAGAATATAGTCTCAAAGAGTCTTCAGTCCTCTCTATAAGCAAATTTTAATCTTCCTTTTGCAAATGGACGTGGACATAGTGCCTTTCATTTTGTTGCCTCCAGACTGCATTGCTACAGCTGTCCATAATGTGGAAATGAAGACAAATACAAAATATATGCTTTAGATAGATCTGTTCCTTCAAAGGCTGCAAAACAGCATGCAGTCGCGGTAGGCTGTAAGGACCACATGTGTGCTGGATTAGGTTCCATGAAATTGGATACCACGGCTGCTGTGGTGGTGTGCCTTCAATCAGGACAAGCTGCTCTGAAGCATTTTTGTTTGTTTGCTTGTTTCTCCGTGTCCCACTCCTACAGCCAGCTGAAATCTAGAGACCTGATTTTCAAAAGTGTTCGTATTTCTGGCTCCCATTACAGCAGATGCAAGCCATACTACAGCTGTGTTCTTGTGGGACAAGCCAGGTCACTCAGGCCAGGGTGAGATAATTGAGAAGCAAAGAAGTCAGACACGGTATGTGGTACATGTAAAAGAAATGTAACTAATTCCAAGTTGTTAAAAATCGTCTCCAGGGCATTCTGCCTAGGAAATGCTCTCCCATCAGCTTGACTGTTCTCTTTTAAGTGTGAGTAAGGAATAAGAAATGACTAGCTATTTCTGTTCTCTTCTCCATCTTCATTTTTAATAGGAAGGGGAGGAGGGATGCAGGAAAAGGAGGTGGGCAGGAAAGTTGCCAGCTCACCCTGCCCACCCGGGAGCTGGGAGAGTCAGCTGTCGGGGCCAGGCACACTTCCATTGTCAAACCGTTGCTCAGATCCAAAAAATCATTTAAAATTTGCAGAATATCCCCATACCAGAATATCAAGCTTTTTCCATGTAATATTAGTATACTTCTCCACTGCATTCCTTTCTCTTTATTATTGTTTCACCTGTAAAACAAAACTGGAATACTAAGGTAAAATCAAAAGTATGCATGTCCTAGGTAACTCAGGTGAAACTTGGCACAATATCATGACCTCTTTACTCTACTTGCTGTAAGTCGCTCCGATATTTGGACTCCACAGTAGGAAAATCTCTAGAGGACATACTGAAACGTGGTAATCTGCATTTTAGCAAAAAAAAGGAAGCTGTATCTGAGGAATGACAAGTTACATCAGCACCATTACATATCTTAGTTTCTATTTCCTCCTGTTCTCTTACCATCTGTGGAATGACCACTCCATTTGTTAGAGTTAGTATGCATCTGGAACCTCTAGACATTTCATTCAGCTCTTAGCTGTCTCAAGGAATTATGTCTTTAAAATTGGTACTACTTATGCAGCTGCCTTCCCTTGCAGATTTACATTGTGCATCCTGGATCAAAGCGCTTCTTGGGCTTCTTGGGCTTCTCTCTTTTATTCAACACTTCAGTGTCTCTCTTTGCACTCTGTCTCCTCATCTGAATGCAACTTTTTAAGCTCTTCTCATACCTCCTGATTCCTGTGATCTGAACCCATGAGTCTTTTTCTCTAACTTCATTCTAGTTTCACTTTTTTCGCTCCACAGTCTCATCTCTGCCTACAGCTCCCATGGTAATTACTCACGTAAGCGCTTTGCTCTGTTTTTCACCACCCCGTTTGGCAAGCCCAGTCAGCTCTCCAGGGCTGTTTTCACCAAACACTGGTTCTCCTCTGATCCCTCACTGTTTATGTTTTTCCAATCTAGTCATTGCCGGGGATTCTTTCCCACTTGTCCCTAGCCAAGAGTACCATGACCTTTTCTATGGCCACCCAGTTCTTCCAGTTCAATGACGTTTTTTCATCTTAAGATATCTCCTTCCTACCCTCTTTCGTTTCTCCTATGAGCATAATTGTTGATTTTCCATGTTCTTCAGTTATGACTCCTCAGTCTTCCTAGATAAATTACTCTACTTTCGCAACTCAGTTGACCACAGCTCCAGACCCTTTCACATTTTACTTGCCATCCCACATTTTCCTATTTACCCCTCCATCTTTTTCTTCATAAAAAACTGTTGAGCACCCCAAATTAAAATTACATTTCAACCTTTCAATTCCAGAACACTATACTTTTTCTTGTTCTCATTGTTCTCCTACAATTTTTCCTCCTTTTTTAATTTGATCTCCTCTGTTTTTCTCCGTGGCTTCATGTGCTCAGTATCATTTATTTTGCATTTCTCCTGAACTCCTCTGTGTCTTACCTTCACAGTACAAAGATTTTTTATTCTCTTCTGTCTAAAAAACAATTAAAAACCCTTCGATTCTATTTGTTTTCCCAACAGCTATGTCTTTCAGTTCTCCTTTTACCCTAAGCTTATTCTGCATGCCATTTACAATAGCTGTCCATCAACAGATACAGATGGCTCTCGTCCAAGTTCTCGGTTTCTGCATTCTCAAGCACTACAACATCCTTGACAAATTCAGTCCTGCCTTCCCCACCTTTCTACAGAGACTGTTTTACTAATTCCTTCCACATCATTTTTCTCTCTTCATTCCTCCATTGCTATCCCACCGCCACGTCATCAAACATGAATAAAAAATATAGGGTTACATCTCCTCACAGCCTAACCCTATCCCATCTATCAAAAGCAAAATAAATTAATTAATTAATAATAACAACAACAACAGATGCATGGAAACACGCGACCTTCAAAATTATCAGATTTGGACATCTCATATTGGGAACTTCAATCTAAGTAGGAGCACCTGAACACACAGCTTCTCTCCAATTTACCATCACATCACTGCAGTTAATGTTCATATGCTTTGGAGAAATTTTCTTTCTTTGTTTATTAAAGGCTTGCATCTGATGCCCTTACTTAAACTGAATAATACTTTGTTCCATGACTCAGTCCATTGAGCTAATGACTTGCAAAGAAAAGAGCTATTTAACTGGAGTAAAGATGATACAATTTGCCTATAACAAAACTTGGCTTTTAAATATTTTTTGTAATTTGTGTTTGAAAGATCACACATTCTTTTTCCTCTTCTTTTGCTTTGCTGCAGTTTAAAATATGTTGGTCACACCTAATAGACAAGGATCAGAGGCTGTATGACTCCATTAGATAAAAGAATATGTATCACAGTTTTTTCCAATATGCTGCTGATCATGTTGTGAGCAGAATAAAGAAACAGGTCATTAATGAACTTCATTTCACAGTATACGACAATTGGCATACAAACCGAATGTAATCCCAAATTGGTTTATCTTCTTACAACTGCCTTTGATCTTTAAACACAATAGAATATTTTGTATACCTAAATGGTTCAATAACCCTTATAGTGTATCTAATGACAACTGACATCAGATTAATTGACTTTTACACAAATGCCTTAGATATATGATGAAATCATTAGGAAATAATCATGTTCCTGCCTGGAAGGTAATGTATTATTTTACAAAAGGATGAATCTATTATTTTAATTGTTTCAAGTTGATTTAATTAATGTGATTCTAGCAGGTACCATTCTCCTTTGCTTCAGTCTTCAGAAGTATATTTATTACCAGACCTTTTGTTTTCCATAGGGGTCCTCTGGACTATCTATCCAGTCTGCAATTTTTTTTGCAATAGACCATAGGCTAAAAGAAATAAAGAAACTTTACCATACATATTCTAAGAACTGTGTGTTGTTCTAATTAATTTTAATTGGTTTTCCAATGACTAAATCTCTAGCTTCTTTTCTTAGTTTAGCTTGTCAAGGCCTGAATTAAAAGAAGGAAGAAGAAAAAAAATAGCTACCTTAGGGCTGCTCCGTATATCATCATTAATTCAATTGTCTAACGTACTTGTGACATCCTTATTTCAAAGAAGAGCACATCAAAAGTTGCCAAGGCCAAAGGGATATACCCAAAGGGAAAAGTAAAAGAAGAAAATGGCAAGACTGGAGGAAATAAAATTAAATTAAATAAATGCTCACGGATCAAGGCTGCTAAGAGAAGTCGATAAAGCAAATGTTTACTAAGAGCTGGTAGCCTCATTGGATTTAAAACTATAAACTTGTCACTATGGGTTTTAGAACATAGTTTGAAACAAAACAAAAGCACTTGTGTGAATTAAAAACAACCTCCCCCAGTTCTTTTGTCTACTAATAAATACCTCTCTACCATTCCACCCAATCTTAGTCTCGTAGCTGTCTAATATGAACTGTGCAGCTTCATATGAAATTGTATGTCTTAATAGCAATTTGAGTTATGTACCTCCAAATAATTTGCATATGGCTTTGAGTGTACAGTTTTTGTGAAATAGGCTGGCATAGGTCTGGATAAAATTTGGCTACTGTGAGACTGAAGCTGGGGAGGTCCAAATTCTCTGCAGAAGGAAGCTGAAGCATTTCTGATACATGCATGGAGTAGCAAGGACAAGGGTAGTAGTGATATGTGCAGTGTCTGGTAAATTTGAGGTCTGAATATTAGAGAGAAGTCATCCTGAGCCATGGTTATGTGAAGTTATGGACATTTCTCCTGGAGTTCAGAAGATGCTAAGATGTCTAGAAGATGGATAAGTGTCATCTGGGAAGAGGCACTGGAAGCAAGAACCTGGAATTTAATTAGAATCATGAACCTAGTTATAAAGAGGATTTGGGGACATTGGATATCTATCCAAAAAAAGCAGTATAATAAGAGAGTCAGAATATGCTGGAGAGAATGTAAAAGTAATGCTGATTAAGTCCACATGAGTTTTTGTCTCCCCAGCTGTTTGCATCTGCCAACTCATCCTGCCTCTCAGCTGCTGCTGCCTGTTCCTTCCCTATTTATCACTAAACCCGTCTTTCAACTTGGGAGCTATAGACAACGAGCGTGATGCCACTTCTCAGGAATATACCATGAATCTTGTGGTGATTGATGGGATTTTTTTTTTAGAAAGGTTCAAGGTTTCTGGGACTAAGAACCGCAGCCATCAGGATTTCTCAGCGCCTAGGACTGCTAAGGCGGCAAAGAACTTTGATGGAAAGGGACTGGGCAAATGGGGCAGGGCAGCCAGGATGAAGGATGGTGCATGCAAGGAGCATGCATGGAGCAGGGGTTCTCCACGAGGACTTCCAGTGATGCACACAGACAAGGGAGGGCACAGCGCCCCGGGAGACCGCTCTGCTAGACGTGCTTGAGTGAGCCAGTAGCACAGGGGCTCGGTGCCAAAAACTGGCTGCGGTCTGTGAACAGCAAAGGGACGTTAGCTGCCACACGCTGCCGAAATAAGGAATCTGGTTCATTTCTTAAAGTAGTGGGAAGTTAGGGTTGGATGCTTCTACATGTACAGTTTAGATGTTTCTCATCCATGAGGCAGCAAAAATTAATCCTTGAGGCATAGTAAGAGCTGTTACCCCCTCCACCGGCTCCTGATTCACTTTTCTCTCCCAAGGATGGATGCAAAAGCAGGGGCCACTTTTGAAACTATGCCATGTACTTTCTGATGCTCAGCCCCTAATTAACATTGATTTGTGATTGCTTAGACCCTTTCAGGATCAGTTGTTGGTCCTTTCTGGGCTGATTTTCAGAAAGTGCCTTTTGATAGACTAACCTTTCCCAACCTGTCAGGTTACACTTTTTTGAAATAATAAATTCTAGGTGCGTATAATCAAATAATCAAATTTCTGCTTGATTTCTCCAGACTTTAAAGAACATGGCTGTGCATCTTTAATATGACCTTATTAATGGAAAAACTGACTGCTCAGTAGATTTTTTTTTTTTTAACTTCTCAGCTGTACCCTTTTAGTCAAGCATTGTGCTTCTGAAGCAACCTTCACCCAGCTTTTGCTAAATAGGTCAATAACACCTTGAGCTTGGTTTGAAGTGCTGGAACTGACAACCTCTAACCTCTCTTTCTTAAAACTGGTGATCCTACTGTTGCTAAGCCTATCTCTAACCTGTTTAATATGTTTCTTGCTTTTGATAAATAGTTTTCATTTAGAAATCTATCGGAATTTGTCACCTGCGTTAGAATGGTGCTGTTCAAATGATTACTGTGGTTTTTTCTGTTCTGCCCCTACCCTCCAAACAGGATCTTCTTTCAGGCAAGGGAGTTTGCATGCAAAGATGAAAGCTGGGGAACTGCATCAATGAAAATACCTAAGTCAGCTCTGACTTCTATGATATTATTCTCATAGTTCTAGGTCCGGTTACACAAAAATGAGTCTGGAAAAAAGCCGATGCAGGGCCTGGCTCTGTGCCTCATGCCTTTTCCAGTCCCCTTGTTTGCTCTTAAGGGAGTGCTCCTATTCCCCTTCATCCTTAGTGAGCAAAGTTCAGCAAAGGAGCGAAATATTTGGCGGTCAGCGCTGATCCAGCCGGCGCAGGGGTCCAGAGGAGGGTTGCGGAGTGACTGGGTGGCTGCTGCTCCGGCTGCAGCGGCAGCGGCTGCCCCGGCCCCTGGTCCCTGCTGTCACCCCCGGGGAGCAGGAACCCCTGCTGGCACACAGCTGTCGGGTGCAACTGGTAGGACACCGGTCTGGCCATAAATCACTCATCTCTCCCGCTCAGACATGTCTGCAGGAGGAGTGGATGAAACCCCGTGTTGGATGCTACAACTCTTTAAGGCTGAGAAATGCCACGGGTGGAGCTGGCAAGATTGTTGTCTTTTAAATACAGAGGTGTTCCTTCCAGCCAGGGAGTGGCTGGAAACGCTGCCGCCCCTCAGACTTGTCTCCACCCGGAAAACTGTGAAATCTCTTTCCTCAGTTCCCCGCTGCCTCTGAGCACGTTTCATGCGCCCCGCTCTGCAAGGGCACCCTCCGCCTCCGCAGGGGTCCCTCGCCTCTGCCACAGGGACTCTGCCACCACCCCCAGCCCTCCTGATGTCTCCCCATCACCCTCACCCTTAGCCGGTGCTTCCCTCCAGATGCTCAGTATCCATCCGGCTGTGCCATCTTACTGGTCCTTCTCCTGGCTGTCAAGGGAGCCCGGATCACCTTCTGCGTTACAGGGGGGTTACAGGGGCGAGGGGAGGTTAGAGAGCGCAGGAGCAGGCCCAGTGGGGTGTGGAAAACCACCAAACAGGGGGCAGCATGGCAGGAGGAGGGAGGGAAACCTCGGGGGAGTCCTGGAGGTTTTGACGTGGCAGAAGTGGAGGAGCCCGCAGCGACCAGCCCTGTGGAAAGATAAAGCGGGAGGGTGACGCTGCGGGGAACGGCAGCGCTGAGTTCAGTAATAATCAGATGTTAATTCAAAATGAGGCACTGCTAATATTCCTTGAGGGGATTTCCACTTCGGGCAAGGTTGTTCATCCAACATTTGCTTTGAAAGAAATGTAAGAAGGTCGAAGAATGAGCCTCGGGAACACTGTTCCCTTCAGCCCTTAGAAAGCCTGCTTAATATTCTGAAAAGTCACCCTAATCCTGTCGGCATTAATGCTGGGAGACGGCAAGCCAGCTCTTCCCGGTACAGCAGAAGCAGAAGTAATGCTGCAATGCACAGAATAATTGTTTTGACCTAAAATTCTGTTCCTTTACATGTTAGTCACTTTTTGCTATACATTTCTAAACTGTAAATGGTCTTCTAAGACAGTGATGGTTTTACCCAGCACAACACAGCTCGGGAGCCGGCTCTCGGTCCATGTTAGCTGCCATGGCTCCACTGCGCAGAGGCCAGCCCTGCCGGTTGGCACCAGCAGATGTCAATACACTGATTTAAGCCGCCTGCTGTGTCCATGCTGTGTGAGATTAACGCAGCTGGAGAAATTCCTGCCCCTCCTGAGCACCATCCGTAGCCGTCACACCAGTCTGTCAGAGACGGGTTGCCTCTGTGAATACAGAGATGCCAAGTGGACACACACCAGCTGTCCAGGCTGCATTTAACCTGGTGCGTGGCAAGTCACTAACTTCATCAGTTAGCAGAAGTGCAGCAGGCCTTGCATATCTTCAGATTGGTTTAAAATCTGTAGTAAGTCATTACTGTAATGTGGTGATGTCCCTAAATCAGTACTCATCCCTCCTGCATCTGGGAGAACGAGGGATGCCTCCCCTGTCCACACCAGTAACAAAGATATTTTACAGCAATTCTGATAAACATGGTAACAAAGCCTGTGGTTCCTTTACCCCTCTCCATTTATACCCCCAAGTCATTTATACTCGCAAGTCCTTATTGTCCCCAAGCCATTTATACTGGCAGCTGGTTACATCCTCAGCAGGTCCTACCTCAGAGAGAAAGCCATGGTAGAAAGAAGATCAGGGAAGGGGTAGTGCTAAATAATTCCCCATTGCTTCAGCCCTTGAAAGGACAGCAGAAAGGGAATGAGCTGAAACTCGGGGTGCTCCACCGAACCTGCAGAACTTCATTTATTTCCGTTTCAGGTGCTTAGCTTTTTGCCTTGATCTGGACACAGCAACAGGAGCATGAAATGCTCACTTTCACGTTCAGCACAAAGCCCAGCCTGCACTTTATATCCCTTTTTCTTCTCCTCTCCGCTCCTTGGTACGGACAAGAAATCAGAACCAGCAAATGGGTTAAACCCAAATGCAGGAGCTACAGGTTGCAACGAATCTGACAACCTCCTTTCCCCTCTCCTTCTCCTCCTGCCAAGGATTTTTCTGGTCACACTGCACACCCAGCCTCTCCGGAGGCACACGGGTAGTGTTCATCTGCCACAGTGATGGGCTCGGACTCTTGGGGGCACAGTCACACTACATATAAACAATAAAACTCCTAGCTGCTATAATCCCGTTATCAGCGATGAGTAATATGTTCTGTAAAAAAATGCCCAAGGAAGCTGCTAGAGTATGCTGAAGGTGGTTATAAACTATCCTTCTGAGATCAGTTTCTTGACAGTTGGTCAAAATATCAAGCAAACTGTTACTGAAATATTCATTATAATTTTCGTTGCCTTCTTAAGTGATCTCAGTCATGTTAAAATAGCCATATTATTAGGAAGTATTGTGAGGGCAGAATTCAAACTCTCCTCTCCGACACACACTCCCCAGCCACCGGGGACTCCATCAGCATTTTGATAAGCTCGTGTCAAGAAATGGTACGCCCCTGGCTAAAAATTAGTTATTTCATGGAGCTAGTAAAAAATTGGAATCTCTCTCTTTAAACGTTTGACCCTGAGGCAGAAGAGGAGGGGAGGGAAGGAGAAGGAGAGAGATGATAATCGCTTTAGATAACAACCTGACTGGCAGTAATAGCAGCCTAATGGCTATCCAAGTGCTTTTAGCAAGAAAGCGCCGCACCTAGAGAGGCACCTGTGCAGAGGAAGACTGGTTTTAAATGGAGGAAGGACAGAGATATAAATGCACAGTGGAAAGTAAGAAATAGTTGTTTGTTTATGTAGAAACTGCCTTAAATCCAAGAGCTACTTCACACTGCTTCAGATAATGGGATGTGCCTGGTACGTAATTCGTGTGAGAAGCAGGTACGCTACAGGGCTCAGAATGAAACGGGCATTTGTATTTAGGCAGGGAAAAGAAAATACCCATATGTGGGGAAGAAGTGGTTGATGCTGTCTTGGCAGAATAAATCAGCTTCTGCAATGATTATGACCCTTCCATGAATAAAATTCATAAATGTCAGCCTGACAACACAAAATAAGACCTTTACTTGAAAGTAGGTATGATTATATTAAGTAATTTGCTTGGAAGAAAACTGCATGGGAGTGGAATGGTTTGTAGCTGAGCGATCAATCAAATGCGAGTACCAAACACACCCTCTGTACGCGCCAGCCGTGCTTTGGTACGCTTAAGGTTCGTCTTCCCCACTGCTCCGCAGCGCGCTGCTGTAACAGCACCGTCCTCCGAGCGCCGAGCCCCCCGGTCTCGCTGCAGCCCGCTGGCGCGGCAGCCGCGGCGCGAGCCCAGTAACCCAGAGGAGGTTCTCACCCGGGTTTGGGCAGAGCTCTGGGCCCCCGCTCTCCAGCCGCCCCGGCTGTCTCCTGGGTGGGTTCTGCGACGGGAGCCCGCGGGGAGCTGGTGCCGCCTGCGAGTCTCGGTCACGGCCCGGCCAGCTGGGGGGAAAATCCAGATCTGGATTTCTGAGTAATGGAGGACAAAATGCTGTTTTGTTTGTGCAGGACACGGTCTGCGGCATGGGTAGAGTCGAGTGTAAGCATCAATTACGTTCTCTGACGAAGGTGCCAGATCTTTCAGCAAGGGTATTGATTTATGCATTCGACTCTGCAAGTCGCTTCCTACTACATCCTTTGCTCCCAAAATTCAGTGATGTGAATGTCAACAGGCATGAACAAAACCCCTGTGTAGGACATAAAAACTACTATATTTTCTTGCTTTTGCTGTCCTCTGCAAGCCACTTTCATAGATTCTAGTGTATCCTTTTATTCTGGGAGAGTTTCAAGAGATTTGAGAGACTTGCCGGTAATGGATTTTGCATGCAGAACATACCTGTGTGCCTATGCTTTACTACGAATGTTATTTTCTCTTAAAAATAGCATTTTTTTCTATTTGTAAATTGCATTTGATCACAGTCTAGAAATATTATATGCCAGAAATTATCTATCTTGAATTGCCGAATAATAGTATTTGGGTAGGCTGCTATGGCAACAGATGTACAGTCTCTGGATTCACACATCACAGGTTCTTATGGCAACTGTTTTTTGGATACCCCTTCATTGCACAAGCAGGAAAATATACTGAGCTGTGCCTGTAATATCTGGAAAGACAGCAGCAATAGAATAAATGGACATGTTTGCTACTTTACATTTGGTTTTGAAATATACATAAAGGCATGCTTTACATACCGGAAAAAAAAAAAAAAAAAAGAAAGAAAATAAAAAGAACACAAAGGCCAAAATGACACTGTGGAATCAATAACATGAAAACACTTTATGAGTATTTATTATAAATTAGTATTTATATTATACTGATACTTAGAAACTCAACCAATGATGGACTGGCATTGACAATATGTTATATCTTATACAGACCCAAAGTAGGTAACCATTCTTTCCACAAGACAGCTCTTTCCACAAAGCAGCTCTTTTTTTTTTTTTCTTTTTTAAGACTCAGTAAAATTTTACAAAAAAAAGAGCTTCCTATTAGAAATACATCAAGTTTAAATGACCTTGACCAATGTACACTGCAACGATCCTAACAAAAGTGGTTAGCCCTGCTGCTGAGCAGTCCCTTTCAGCTTTTCTTCTGCATTTAAAGGAACTGTTCGCATTAATCAAATGGGCTTTGGATTAGCCCTTATTTTTCAATGTGCAATTTTCTTAACAAAGGTGAATTCTTCTTCCTCTTCCCCCTTTATTATGGTTGCTGTCCCTACACGACCGCTCCACAGCTGCAGGTCTGTAAGTAGCTGGCAAAGGTGGTGTCTGTCTGTGACCACGGGTCACCAGCACCCGCTGTAATAGCTCAGTTCAGTGCAAATCACACAGGTATGCACCCACGCTCCTATTGATGAAGGCTGTTTGGAAACAGTTTTTGCATCACAAAAAGGCATGGTAACTTTTGAACAGGAAGACAGCAATGAAATAATTAGGGTTAGTATAGAAGAAACCGTAAATGTCTATCACCTGATTTCTTTAAGAATGTATTATAAAAACTTCTGGGAGGGATGTCATAAGTAAAGCCATTTGGGGCAGAGAGATGAACTAGATGACATCCTACAGTCTGTGTTTCTGTGGTTCTGCCATCACTATGCTTGTGCTTGCATGGGTGTAAGCCTTCGCTTCACACACACCCAGGGGTGGGATGGCAGACTCCAGACAGAGGAAAGTTGAAATGATATGTCAAGCACGTGGGGAAGAAAGTGAATACCTGAGCACCTGGAACAGTGTCATATGCTTTTAGTCATTTTTCTGCAAAACTTTTTTCATGTCTGAGGCTCACTAAAATAAACCTTTAGGGAAAAACTTCTTTAAAACAAAACAAAACAAAAAAACCCAAACCAAAACAAACCAAAACAAAACGAACAATAAATCACCTGGTCCACAACAGGGGCTGCACAGTACAGATATTTTTACTTATTTAACATGTCCTGGAATGTTTCATTTAAGTGGCAAACGGTAAATGCATTTTTATGAAGCAGAAAAATGTCTTAAGAAACTAAAAATTGACTTTGCAGAACACAAAAGCTTTTTAATGGCAGACATTCAAATACTATGCATTAGTGTGGCTATATTGGGAAATATGCAGACTAGGCGTGCTCATTTCCGAAGATATTTTTTCACTGGCTATTTGTAAGAAGCGGCTAATGACAATGTCTTTGGCCTTGGTGGTCTCCATATTCCTCTCCCGTGATATCTGCATGCTGATTTGATCTACGTTAGTCATGATCAGCTCCGAGGCCAGGATCTGAGTGGGGGATGCCCTGTTTGCTGTGCTATCCATGATGTACTGCTTATACAGTTCCAGCAGCTTCTGTTCCAGGTAGTCGTTCAGGGCTGAGTCGGAGAGGGGCTGCTGGTGGGGCACCAAGCTCGCCAGCCGCCAGCAGGAGGAGTAGCCTTGGACCGGCTTGCGGCTGGTGTCGCCGGAGGGGGGGACCCTCACGGACTCCATGGGGGGAGGAATCTCTGAGGACTCCAAGAAGGGGCCTATGCCGCTGTCGCAGGTAAAATCTGTCGTGACTGAGCTAATGGGCACCACGTAGTCCCCGGCTATATGCAAATCGTTGTAGTTCTTGCAAATGCTTTTGCAGGAAGATGGAACCAGGTAGGTGTCTTTTCTTGCCAGCCCCTCGCAGACATGCGTAGCTGGAGACGGCTGCCCTGCGGGCATGGGGTGCTGTGTAGGCTGGAGGAGATTATCCTTCTGCCTTCTGCTGTGCTTGCTGCCTCTAGAGCAGACCGAGGAAATGCACTTGCCAGCAGATCTGCATCTCTGAAGGAGGCTTTTTCCTTGTGCGTCGTCCATAGAAGAATAATTAATGGACCTCATTTCATACACCACTTCCTCCGCTGAACTCTTGCTGTACAGCTGAGGGTTCAGGTCTTCACAAAGATAGGCGATTCTGTAAAGGTAACCTTCCGACAGCATCCTTCACCAAAGGAAAGGAAACACCAGCAGACAGAAAAATGACAAGAAGAAACCATTAGTTCATTACATACTCACTGAGCGGTGATTACACTCGCAAGTCTGTTACTATCTGTGGAGAGATGTGTCCAATTTGGACATTAACAAGAGTGTCACTCTCTGGAGGACTTGAGTCAACGAGTGAAGTGATCTGCTAGTCTCCCTGTTCTGCTGTTAACTCAATCACATCAAAGCATATTCTGTATAACATAACATATGGCATGTCCAATACATCCAACGACAAGTGAGTTGGGAAGAGAGGAACAAGAAGTGGTTTGTTGCGGTAATAGTTGCTGTAATAGCTTACACTTAAATATGTATATTTTGGCCCTTGACGTCAGTAAGAAGCCAAGGGGTTTCCCCCTTTTCCTCATATGCTTTGAAGCAACTTCTGTTGTGTGTGGTTTGACAGCTGCCTCTGAACTATGTTGATTTGAGATTCATATTGAGAGTATCACCCCTTCTGTTCCAGACTAATCAATGACTGTAGGTGTGGTTCCTTTTTCATAAAAAAATCTCAGATCATTAAATTAGCACTTTGCACTTCTGCAAGCCAAGCAGGATGGAATTAATTGTCTCTAACTTTTAGACATGAAAATGTCAGTGGCAAAAGCAAGGCTTTTTGGAGGCATGATTCATCTGGCCTGTTTTAGACACCCAAATCAAAATGAGATGAATTGTGCCCTAGATTTGCTTATCACCCTCCAGTTACTATAAAAAGATCTTAAACTGACTACCCTAGATGTAGAAATCTGCAGTGTACTTTCGAAGAGACATATTTCAGTGCAATGCATAGGGAAGTGCACATTTCAGAAGCAGTCCGGCTCCTTCACTATTGGATTAGTCGTGAGTACCACCAGCCCTGAAATCAGTTTCCATTGCGTTTCTACAAAGGCACAATCAGGTTCCAGCAGTCACGCACTCTCTCCACTCTCTGAGCAGGCAGCTCAGTCTCAAAAGCTGTGTAGACATGTTAGAAATGAAAGACAGTACTCGCTAGCAAGGACACACATGCATCTGCACATTGGTAAATGTCCTGCCCAAGCTTTAGCAGCTCCACTACTATAAGATTGTTCTTAAGTCCACCTCTGTGTCTTTTTTTTTTTCACAGATGTCAAAGAGACGACCAATGGGAAAGATGTCCTAAAGAAATTGTGTGGCCCAGCAAAGAGAAAGTAAATCTTAAGTAAAAATAAATTAAAATAAAAATTGTTTTTTTCTTTCTATAGTACAAAATACCTTGTGTGATAGAGGAACAAGTAACTTGTCTTTGTTTTAATAGCAAGTACTTTTCTTCATTTACAATTTAGTTCAATTATATCATTTTAATCCTTAACAGATACCGTCTCTGCAGATACAAACATATGTCCCAGTTATTTGACAGTTTGCCTGTCTATTTCAAAACATCCGCTGTGATGGAGCACCAGAACGGGAACATCTTCCCCCAAACTGTGAATGGCGAGGTGGCATCTCTCTGGCACACCCTGCGCTACCCCATGCTGCTGTCAGCTGCTTGACTTATCTTTTCCGAGAGCGAAAGGACTCTCATTTCTTAGTAAAGTATTTCAGATGTCACAGGTGCTAGTGCAAAATGCTGCACTAATAATGAATGTTGGCTAAACCTTGTCTAAGCATGGATATAGACTTTACACAGATCACGGAATCACATAATCACGGAATTTTCAGAGTTCGAAAGGACCTCTAGAGATCATCTAGTCCAACTCCCCTGCTGACACAGGAATGCCTAGAGCACATTACTCAGGACTGCATCCAGGCGGGTCTTGACAATCTCCAGAGAAGGGGACTCCACAACCTCCCTGGGCAGCCTGTTCCAGTGCTCGGTCACCCTCACCGTAAAGAAGTTTTTCCTTATGTTTGAATGGAACTTCCTATGTTCCAACTTGTGCCCGTTGCCCCTCGTCCTGTCACTGGGAACCACTGAAAAGAGTCTGGCTCCATCCTCCTTCAACCCACCCTTTAGATACTTATAAGCAGGAATAAGGAGGCAGTGTGAGAAAAGACTTTCCTCAGGGAGAGGAATCACTTCCACGCTACGGAGAAGATGGTTGGAGGGGAAATAAACTTTCTTCAGAAGGAAATATTCATGGAAATTAAATGTGTCCAAACACTTGCTTTGGTGACCCTGGATCATCTCGGCTGCTGCCACCAGTTGCATGACATTTCCCACAGGCAGATGACATTTAATGAAAAGCAACCTATTTACCCAAAAGGGGAAAAAATCATGTTTGGGGCTTGGCATTCCTTGCAGTATGCTGCTGTTGTCTTGCTTTAGGTTTTAGCTGTGATTAAGGTGCCACCACAGAAATCTTAGCCAAACGCTAGAGCTACCCAGGTTATCAACTCACCCCCCTTCTCTCTTCTGCTTCTGTTCCCTCCTTTTGCAGTGCAAAGGCTGTTCCCTTCCCCCAGTCATCCGTGGCCCAGATGGCTTTATTGCAAAGCCACCGCTAACTTCGGCTAGCATGAATCTGGAATAGTTACGTGCTTATTCCTAAGCTTATTTTTAATGTGGATTCTGAGAAATGAGTGGAAATGTAACATATGGCCTGTTCACTGCTCAACCAACGTACACAAAGCCCGTTGCGTTCAGGTAGCATGTGACACTTCTGTCTTTTCTGCTACCCAGATGTATGTTGTTTCTGTCATAAGGTGATACATTAGGGAAACGAAACTGTTGGTTTCATTTCTTTGCACTGCATTCTGCAATACTTATTTTAAGAGTTTTAGAGCACCCGGTCTGAGACAGGAGTGGAAACAAAAGAACTGGCAAATGCAAAAAGATTAGGCTCCCATCGTGCTCAGGAGTTGTGTGTTTTGCCGAATGAGTTACAAGGTTATCCTCCAAAGTTGGCAAGGGCTGTCGCACTAATCCGACTATTCCCAGCTCTCCAAGGAAATCTGATGGAAGTTTTGTCAGGTAGTGTTGAGATCCTGAATGCGAAAGAGAGGTGCATATATGTCTGGTCCTGGTACTTAATATAATATATACCCCTGTCAAGTCGTTATTCCATCACTACCAATGGATGGTCATGCAATTGAGTAACCTTTAATTCTTGCATTTTACATCTGATAAAGATGACAGTTTTCATTAATTCTACGTTCTTGTGCCTCTTCTCTTTATTCCCCTTCCATGCCACAGACACACATATACACCAGGATTCCAAATGCACAGGCATTATATCTAAAATTTTTCAGTATTTTGGGTGTCATGCTCCTTAAATTCAGATTTCACTTCCCTCTTCCTGAAAATAATTGCATGACTTCCATTGCACAAGGAAAACCAGTCCCTTTTACAATTCTGATCTGATGCATGTTGCATGTGAGGTGAACAAAGAGACTTTTCCTTGCGTGGATACTGTCCTGGCAATGGGAGCTGACTACATTCTATCTAAGCTTAGATCCCAGTGGAGAGAGAGGGAGAAGACTGTCTGGTTAAACTATCTTTTCTATCTGACATAGTCTTTATTACTGCCAGATGATATTGAAAACTCGTATGTCTTGCCTGGGGTTTTTGTTCACGTTGTGGTTCTTCAGCAGAAGAAAAGCCTAAAGGCAGGATGAATGTTTAAAGCCACGTGGAGAACCCGGTGGTACTGCCAGTATTTTCTGAGTGGCAGCACATTTGCTGGGTTGTAATGCTTGGAGATGGTGCCAATGTTTGCATAAAGACCTCAGATTAGAGTCTGGGAGCAGGCAAACAGAATGGGAGTTCTTGGCTCAGGATAAGCAAAACACTTAAGGAAAGCCTGAGAACTGTACACAAAGAGATATGATAAATTGTGTCCTATACAAAAACCTGAGCAAGATGAAAAGCTGCTAGAGAGAACGGAAAGGACGTGGTGCCAGCTGGGATCAGAGCTCAGTGGGGAAAGGGCCGTTCTTTTGCATTGCAAACAGAGGGAATGGAAACTCATAGAAGAGACAAGCTTGTTTTGAATATGTCTGGCTTTCAGATCCCTGAGCAAGGCCCTGAATGGCACGAAAGTTGTGTTGTTGGTAGTTGGAGTTCAAGTTTTATCACAGGGTATACCTTAAATTCTAGCTGGCTTACTAGATGACAATCTCCCTGTCTTGAGGGAACTCAAATCCTGTGCATACATCTGTAGTATTTTTTCCCCATTTTAAGAGATGCTTTTCCAGGCTGTGGAGATGCAGGCAAATCCCTTCAGTGAGGTTTGGGATCCATGTTGGATTGCAGGACGTGAATGTAAGAGTTCACCTGGCAAGCAGGATAGGCTGGAGAGCGAGCCTGCCTATGTTGCATGACCCATATCTCACCTTCCACTGGGGCAGGTGCGAAGCAGCTCCCAGGAAGCCTCAGTGCAGTCAGTGTAGGGAAATCAGGAGAGCAAAGAAGGGAATACAGTGAGCTGTGCGTATGGATGAGTATAGACTTTCCTTAATGCCTAAAACCCACAGATCTTTGGTATCTGAACCCCATTTCATAAGGGCTATCTCCAGTGCTCAGGTCTGGCTTGGGTAAAGGTAATGCCGATGACATTAAACTGTGTGGTGAGGTGGAGACAACAGAAGGGAGAGCCACCTTACAGAGAGACCTGGGCAGGCTGGAAGAGTGGGCCAGAAATAACAGTATGAAGTTTAACAACGTGCAAGGCCCTGCACCTGGGTTGACATAACCAAAGAGCCCAGTGCAGGCTAGGATCTGCGCGGCTGGGGACCAGCCTTGCTGAGAGGGACCTGGGGCTCCCTGTGGACAAGAAGCTGAGCATGGGTCAGCAGTGCATTGCTGCAGCAACACAACCAAACTGGGCCCTGGGCTGCATCCGCAGGGGCACTACTAGCAGAGACGGAGATGTGATCATCCCACTCCACTCAGTGCTTGTCAAGCCACACCTGGAGTATCCATTTCTGACCCTCACAATTCAAGAAAGATGTGGACAGACTGAAGAGGGTCCAATGGAGGGCCATGAAGATGATCAAACAGCTGGAGAACCTTCCCTATGAAGAAAGATTGAAGTAGTTAGGACACTTCTCCCTGGAGAAAAGAAGGCGGCGGGGGGACCTCATCACAGTATTTCAGTACTGAAAGGGCAGCTACAAAGAGGACAGAGGCTCCCTCTTCACAAGGAGCCACACGGAGAAGACAAGGGGCCATGGGTGTGAGTTGCACTGAGAGAGGTTTCATCTCAATATAAAAAAGAAATTTTTTACAGTGAGAAAAATCAATGACTGGAACAACCTCCCCAGGGATATGATGAAGTCCTCATCGCTGGAGGTTTTCAAGATGCAGTTGGACAGGATAATCTCATCTAGGCTCCCTTTCCCACAAAAGGTTGGACCAGATGATTATTCCAACCCAGGCTGAGGTCCCTTCCAATATGTACTGTTCTATGATTTGATGATAACAGTGGCTGCTGTTTGAGGTATCTTTAAATGGAGTTGGGGGGACAGGCTTCTATAAAAATACAATGAAAACTCTATGTGGGTAAATATAGCTTCTTGAACTCTCAAATAATTTCACATCCAAGTCTGTTTTATCCATTCAAGTTCCTTGAAACTTCGTACAGAGCAAGCCCAGTTCATCATTTTCCACACTTCTCTTAATCATCTACACCCATACAAAGTTGTTTTAGGGCAACATCAGTCTGATTTGATAGCATTTTACATCTCATATCCATAGCTGTAAGCAAAAAGACGAAATATGAGGCAGGAATGGATTGGGCTCCACATTCACAAGGATGACTTGACTACATGATATTTCTACACTGTGCTTTTATGTCTTTCTGGGGTGGAAATCATTTCATGTTTCTGGATTTCTGTGTTTATTTTAAGGAGTTGTTGATTGTTGCCATGACTGAATCATATAGACTGCAATATTTTGTGCCTAAGCAGTTGAAGTAAAGGGGAGATATATTCATGTGCACTCTTACAGAAGAGAATACACTTTCTAGAAGTGAAAAGAATAAATAGTAAAGCAAGAAAGACAGAAAAGGCTGAAGAGGTTTCCCAGGAGGAGTGAGGGAAATGGTGCACTAACGAGCATTAAAACGTTAGTCACATCTGCTGTAGAGTATAAAAAAGAGGAGGAAGGGTGCATGTTGCGTGTGTACACCCATGTCAAGCTGTGAATTTGCAGCGAACCAGGAAATTCACTGTGAATCAGGAAAATACAATGATAAAGCTTCTTTGTTTATACTTCTTAACATCAGAGAAGTCTTGGCTTTTTTTCTATGAACCTTTTTTTAATATGTTGCTCATGTTTATCTCTTATGGTGCCTATTTTTATTTCTAGTCTACAAATAGAGTACTCCACTTGGAAAACGTTATTTAGACAGTACACTAACATGTACAGAAAGATCAATAAAAATACCATAATTATTATAAAAGCAACATGCCTAGTAAGACTCCCTTTAAAAGTATGCTGAAAAACATGTTTTAGTATGATTTTATGAAAGACTTTGGAAATATCAGAGGAACCATTTTTTTTGCACTTTGAAGTTGCATTGCAATCACGGTCAGTCACAGTTCTGAAGATGGCACTTTTGAAACGTTCTCATCACTTCTTAAGGCAGCAGAAGCTGCACATGGACAGGGGCTGAGACTCCGCAAACATGCACATGCATTCAGAACAGGAAAAGTACATCTTCATTTTACCAGCTACCAGCTGTGATCCCACACAAAGAGAACCAAACCACTTTGATAAGCAAGAGCAACATTTTCATACATTTATAAAATGCATAGTACATTTTAGTTCTTACCTCCAAAGATACAGCAGCTGACCAGGTACAGAAATTTGTTGTCTTCTAACCAGTTTAAAGCTTCCCGTGAGTCTCTCCTACCTCAAAATGCAACGTTCTGTTTTTATTTCCTTTTTAAATACACTTCGAAGATGACATGTGTTTATTTCTAATCCTCTATAGCACAGAAGTATAGAAAGAAAGTCCCTTAGGAGATGAGGGGGTTTTATAACTGACTGAACTGCAACATACTGAACTTGCTTCCTCTTTTATGTCTAAATGAAACTTCGTTGTGAAACTGTGTACTGTTAAAATAGCTGATTGCAACACACTCAGTCCAGGCAGATGGACTTCTCTTTATTAACTGTTATATAAAAAGAAAAAAAAAAAAAAGAACCTGGTGAATTGAACAGCTAGAACAATCTTAGAGAAACTGCTCATTCGTTGGCAACTTATAGTGTACCCCATTTCAACCACTATCTATCATTCTCCTTTTAATGGACACAGCAAGACATCTAGACATGTCAAGATCGTCATGCCAAACAGGTAGAAAGAGCGAGATGCCAAAGCAGACATGCATTCACAGCAGGCCCACCTTGTTGTCTGCAGACCCTTGTACATCTTGGCTTCCACCAAACAGCACAGCCCAGCTGGTTTATCAGGTTTTGCTTGGTATCTGCAAAACGTGTCACGAGGAAAGTTGGGCTGCAGGTGCAGTCCGTACCTCAGGGCCTGCCTTACCCAGGCAGGCAGCTTCCCTTGGCAGGGGCAGTGTATGAAAATGCCTTGGGCAAGCAGCAGTTCACCCTCCAAGCTTGAGGTGTAGGGACAGTGAATATGGCTTTGAGATTGGTGTGGGAGTATTCCTTAAAGGACAGAGGACAAGGACTGTTTGAAGGATGTAACTGGGCTCTTTGAATTGATCCCAATAGGATGTACAGAATTTGCTGGAAAAGGAACCATCAGGCATCTGTACATTTTAACAATAAGACAAATTTATTTTCATTCTCAGTGCATTTTAACTTCCTTAGTGAGGACCTTTTTTTTTTTTTCTCAGAAGCCTCCAACTCTGCCAGCCAGAAAATATGTTGTAGTACAATGCTTCTATTAACATAATTTTACTAAATATTCGCTGTGATATGATACATGATTGGGACCGGTATCCAAAGTCTTCTTAGCCATAGGCACAGAAAAAGTACATATGTCAGTCTGGCCCTACCTACGCATCCCTGGTTAGTTTATTCAACAGTTCAATCAAATAATATTGTACTCAATCATATGCTATGCTGGGATCAACAGCATCTAAAAAGCACAAAACCAGGTCAAAATTGGCAGTGTAATACAAGTCTGAACAGATATCCTTGCTGTAAAAGCGCTCCCTGTGAAAACAAAGCTCCCATATTAACAGGCAACTCTTTTATGCTTAACATTAATAGTAATATTACTGTATTTTTTTTCTCTGACCTTTCATCAGTACTATGGACCAATCTCAGGCCTTGTCAAATTTATACTGGCCCAACACTTTTTTCGGTGTTTCCATATCTGGTTGAAATAGTATTGAGGGGAGCAAGAAATAAATCACCAGGAAGTTTTACCTCCTCTGTAGATCCAGAGAGCTCTACATACACAGGAGCTCAATAGTTGTAGTTAGACTGTTGGGAAATAACTGTGGCAGTATAAAAACCCATTTCTGGAAAGGTCCTCAGAGAGTTTTCAAAACATATTTTAAATCACCTAAATCCATGTAAAAACAGCAAGATAAAAACGGACAGATTTTTGAAAGTAAAAAGTGCTTCTACAGCCAGCAAAGCAGAGCTATCCAGAACCCCTGAAAAATCAATCTGCTTTCATAGAGATACCTAAATATGGGTTTAAGACTTACCTTCAGGCACCTAGATTTGGGAAAAATAAGTGGCCTTTTTTTTTTCCCAGTCATGCACATGTAATGTTTTTAGTGCTCTAGAGGAAGTCAAACACTGTATTTCTGCACAGTAGTTACATGTGCCTATGGAAGGGAGATGTAGAACTGTCATTTCTTGTCATATAAATTACACACTAACATCCTGACAGTCTAGGCTTTGGGGACACTCATTTATTCTAGTGACCTTCTCCACGTTCACTCATGACCTTGGAAGGGTTATCCTCAGGTAAGAAGCATTGTCCTGTGTGAATTTTTATGTTGTGGTTTATCAACTGCTCTGAGCGTAGCACTGTGATGGCCAGATTCAGAGCTGAATGAGTTGGGATCCTATACAACACAGCAGCGCCTGACCTCTTTCACAAAGTTCCCCGCATGTGCTGTGCCTCCTGCACCCAGTGGAATAGGTGTGAGAGGAGAGGGAAAGCTTCAGCACCGTAGGGAGTCATTCAGTCAGTCTCTTCATCTGTAAATGTAGCTCAAACTGTCTGAGGCCTCACCAACTCATTTTTGTCAGCGTACTTTGCTATGGCAAGACCAATGCATCGAGAATGTGTTATCCCCACCACCAAAAAAAAGAAAAACATTTCAAGTAAGTTGCACAGTTCCCTGTTCCCTTCTCTGCCACGTTCCTTCTACTCCCAGGGAGTTTCCTCTAGGAAACTGCTTTAATTTTGACCCTAAGTACATCTATCTTAGCTTTTTATTTCAGTTCAAGAGTTTATTTTCAAAACAAATCTGCCAGTTGCATGCCCTCACTGTGCTTTGGTTTGCCTCTTGAAGCATGTGAAGCAGATTCCTTGTGGATGAAACTCTGCAGGAGGACACACACCAGGACCATACTTGAAATTTGCCACGGGCAAGTTTCCCAATGGGCTTTCATGTGACCACAGTGGAGCTAGTCCAAAATAACCTCCCCAGAACATACGTACCATAGAGGCAGGGTTTCAGCACCAGCTGTTGTGCTGTCCACATCTGCCCCGAATGTGATGCATTATTGGCTGATGTAAGCAGAAGAGAAAAATGCTGTTACGGGACTCATCTATAGGATAGTACTATACGGTTTATCATTTTTTCACCGAGTAACCCTTGCCCACTGATGCCATTCATCTAGTGTGTCTCCATAGGTTGCAAGTGATAACACTACACTGCCATAAACACAAGAGATGGCTGAAGTTCCTTCTGTGTAGCTACAGGCTCCACCACAGAGGTTCAGTATAAATAAATCTCTGCTTAGCCTGGGCCTGTTGTGTCAAACACTGTAAAGGCAGCTGCCTGTCACTTCTAGGTGAAATGTTTGTATTCTAGAAATTATAAATTGGGAGTCTTTGAGAGGACCAATATTCCATAGCTTTTTGTTAAAATTAATAGTAGGAATAAGTGCAGAAAATAAATCAATTTTCCTGTACATACATTCAAGCAGGTATGTACACAGTAAGCTCTAGCAGGTTATCAAACAATTTTAGCTCTATCTCCATTTGGCATGCCTATATCATTAACTAGGAATTCCTAAATCCAAAAGGTTAAAGATAACACCTTAAGATTATCACCAGTTTATAATTACTTTGTGCAATACGACAAAGGGAATATTTTGAATCCTTTCGGTCTTTGGAAGGGAAGAGGTCATGAGAAGGAGATAAGCACGTTATTCAGTACTTCATCATAAAGCACAATCATGAATGATTTAGCTTCCTTACAGCAGCAAAATCAGTTATATTTCAAGATTCCGCGTATGCCACACTCGATTAGAGCCTGAAACTCAGTTTCCAATCTGCTAACTACACCAATATAATCAATTATTTGAGTAAAATACCAGTCTTTTAACAAGGAAGGAGCCTCCATCATAGACAGTTTTCTTTCCACTTCCTTAATTGCTGGTAGTAGAAAACAGATCAATATAATTTTCTAGGTAAAATGTGAGGATTCCCGTCTTCCAAATGGGTGCCAGGCAAGTCTGGTTTTGAGACATCTCAGGCTGAAGGGAGTGTCCTGGATGAATTACTCCAGCCTTCTGCCCGTTATGTGGAAGAAAGGTGGTTGTGGCATCGTTCTCCTCTTGGCCACGCACTTCCAAGGAGGAAAAAAAGCACATGGATGCACAGAGAGCCTTGCCGCTCTGGAACAGGCAGGGGGGTTTCGTGACCACCTCTATTGACTGTTTCCAGCTGCCCATGGCCAGAGACTGCCCACGCAGCACCGAGAAGCCTGGCTGTGCTTGGGGCCCAGAGCCTTACCTCCAGGAACCCTGGTCAGGGAGCACAGCACCTTCTGCATGGCTAAATTGATCAAGTTTTGCACCCAGAGTTTCATACTTCAAAATGAAAGGGTCATTTCATCACACAAATGACCACTTTTAGTTATCTACAGAGGCAAGGGACATGAATTTCCTGATTCCTAGTTGCATTATAATATGCTTTTTGTACTTCAAGTGACAATGTAATAGGGAACATTTGCTGCCTTACATGCTCCTTCTAGTCAATACAATATACAACTTATTCTCATGTTAAATTTCGTTTCTCTTTTGTGGCTCACATAAATATGTTAGTTATATCCAGTCATCTTTACAGGTTCAATCAATGTGAAAATCAAGAAAAAAAAAAGCAAGGCCTCTGATAATAAAAAATTATAAGCAAGACCATTGCACCCTCCAATAAAATCTCCAAGGCCAAAAGGAGTTTTCTGTGAGAAAAGACATCAGTATTGGATGTAGCATATTGAAGCTATTCTACATTATGTTCCAAGCATTAGTCTTTCCTAGTCATGACTAGCCAGTTAATGAAGTCTTTTCAGTTCATGTTCTTTTCTCCTCTCACTAATTTACATGAACTAGGAGACTGGTCTTGTCACAATTCAGAAATCTCTCCCTTTAATCTCAACGTCTCTTCATTCATAATCCTTTATTTACCTTTACCGGTCAAACTGTTCTGCCCATATTTTTTTAACAAAGGCCATAAATAATGCTGCAGCAATGTATTCTGAATAAAGCACCTTACTGTACAAATGATCCCATTGATGGCAGAGAGTATACTGTGGTTTCCGTGCATAACCACATATGGGCACATAAGCATATACGCACTGTTACTTAGTCTGCAGTGCGTGAATCACCAGTGGCCTGTAAAGCATCAGTGTCCTGGGCGGGCTGCCCTCTTTCCATTGTCAGTGTCTGGCCAAAAGCCAAAAACTTTTCTTTTTTCTTTTCTTTTTTTTTTTTTTTAACTAGTAGCATGATAACTTAGAAACAGATGGGTTTAAACAACAAAATAAAAAAAAAAAGTCTAAACGCCACCTACTTTTTAACACCCCTCTAGCCTCAAATAATAACGAGGATAAAAGGGGGTCCACACTGTATAGACACACAGAAATATATTTACTGAAATACCGATGTGCACCGTAAATCCTGTGCGCAGCTCGCTCTCTGCTGCTGACCGAAATACCTCAGGGTATGATGTGTTCCAGGCAGCAGCAGAGAGGAGCTCGAAAATGCAGTGTGCCGGGTAGAGCGCACACCGCAACTACTCTTGAGGCGGCGAAGCGTACTCTTCCCCATCTCAGCAGCCAGCTCGGCTAAAGGGCTTAACAGCAGCTATAGCCCTGCTTGTGTTTGCACCTTCCAGATATTTTTAGGAAGCCTTCTGGGGTCATTTTAAGCTTCCCAGGATGCAAAGACATCCGTTCTGCTCCTTTCATAGAATTTGTGTTGTGGTAGGCCTCGTCCATTTCTTTAAAAGCCCATTTTCAAAGAGGAAATTCAGCAGTGACTTTTTTTCCGGATTTTTCCCCAAGTCATATCTTTCCATTTTAAGTATCTAAACTGTCAAAATATGTATATATAATCTGAAGGGTTGGCGGTTTCTCCCAGTTTTAGTTTTATTTAATGATTTTCATACACTGAAAACTTCTTTAAATGCCTGAAAATCGTATCAATCATTTCAGCAAACAATGTGGAAAAAATTCGTAATTAGTATTTTCTATTTGTAAACCTGAGCATGCGCAGCGGAGTGATCAAAATTGGTATTTCAGGTGGCAGGCAAATACAGCAGCCATCCCAGATCCCTGCATTTCAAAGCATCTCCTGCAGAATAAAAAAGCACTTGAGCCTCTCCGTCAGATCGCTTCCTACCGCAGGAATCCCACAGGGATGTTATAATGCATTCTTTGCTTCACAAGTCTGAGATGATTACTCACATATGCTCACTTAATTAAGTAGCAGCTAATTACATCCTATGTACCAGATGGAAAGGCACGGCATTAAAACAGTGACAAGACTAACCAGTAGATCTGGGAGGAAATTTTTTTGCTGCTTGGAACGGAGTTTCACCTTTATTGGAAGGAGCCTTTCGTACAGATGCCGTGCCTGGAGCAGAGACTCCAGCAGCCCACGGCACCGTCCTAGGAAGAGGGCAGCAGAGCCCGCAGTTGCTTTGCCAACGTTGCCAGAGCAGGCTGCAGCCTACCTTTCTCTCCTCCCCTTGCCTTTCCACCCCCAAGAACCTTTTTCTGCGTTTTCGCCTCTGGGTGAGCTCTGGATGCCCTTCTCAGCAGCTCTCCAGGTTTAATAAGCTCTAAGCCTCAGCAAATCCCGGCTGATAAGAGGAGGAGCTTGTTGTTTCACCTGTCTGCATCTTGAGGACAAGGAAGACTATTCACCTCTGCAGGACTAGCTCAGTACAATATTGGTAGTTTTCCTCCTGGCTTTCTGTCAGATTCCCACTGTGGCTAGACAGACTCTCTGGGATAAGCCAGGATTTTCTGTGTAATTCCAAAGGAGGAACTAGTTTATTATATTATAAAAGTTTCAAATGCTATTTCCAAAGGCAATACAGATTGGCTGGAACACTGCCTACCTGTATAAAATCCTGCCGTATGATACACACTCTAATTCCAATGCTTGCATTGAGTCTTTGTTAAAAATAAATCATGCGTCACGCTGCTAATGTACTTCTTGGTTCAGTGACAACTAGTCACTAGTGGTGAGGCTTTCAGATCAGGCAAAGAGCTTTTAACAGGAAAACAGGATTGAGCAATAGATGGGGGTTTTCTTTTTTAGTTTTTTACAATACCTCAGTGTAATATAATGAAATCAAAGACAGGCTACTAAGAAGGGATTTTTTTTTTTATACTGTATCAAAATACCACAAAATTGCAGAAACCCAAGAGGTATTACAGAGGTCTGGTTACAATAGGTGTACTGGCACATGTCTGTAATTTCTAGGTAGAGCCATCCAGTCATAATTGGCTGAATTTCATGTATCTTTTTCTCAGGTATTGGCTCTTACTTTGACTCTGATTTCCACATTCCTCACTTCTTACTCTCATTTTTCCAGCAACCAACTTTTTCAGCTATCCCAAATTCTCTGTGTCGTGGTTTAACCCCAGCTGGCAACCAAGCACCACGCAGCCGCTCACTCCCGGTGGGACGAGGGAGAGAATCAGAAGAGTAAAAGTGAGAAAACTCGTGTGTTGAGATAAAGACAGTTTAATAGGTAAAGCAAAAGGTGCATACACAAGGAAGGCAAAACAAGGAATTCATCCACTGCTTCCCATCGGCAGGCAGGTGTTCAGCCATCTCCAGGAAAGCACGGCTCCGTCACACGTAATGGTGTGGGAAGATAAACGCTGTAACTCCACATGTGCCCCCTTCCTTCTTCTTGCCCCAGCTTTATATACTGAGCGTGACGTCATACGGTATGGAATATCCCTTTGGCCAGTTTGGATCAGCTGCTCCAGCTGTGTCTCCTCCAAACTTTTTGTGCCTCTACAGCCTACTTGCTGATGAAGTGATGTGAGAAGCAGAAAAGGCCTTGACGCTGTATAAGCACTGCTCAGCAATAGCTAAAACATCCCTGTGTTATCAACGCTGTTTCCAGCACAAATCCAAAACATAGCCCCATATTAGCTACTGTGAAAAAGATTAACTCTACCCCAGGCAAAACCAGCACACTCTGCCAGTAACATTCAATTGAAAATTGTGTCTGAATTCAGGCACTGTCTTCAGGAGGTTTACAATGGAGATGACTGGGGAAATCTGGAAGCAGCAACAGAAAAAGCAGTTGATCCACCGAGTACTTTTAACAAGATAATAACAGAAAACCCTCCCGCCCTTTGGTCCGTACAAACCAGGTGCCAGCACACCACTGCCTGTGGTTTTGTTTGAGTTAGGTATTCCTGGGCAACCGTGTCATGCACAAACAAAAAAAAAGAAAAGCAGGAAATGTTACAGGCTGGAATGACCGCAGACAAATCGTCGGTCCCGGCTGCTAGTAAAAAAAAGGATGCTTGTCGCAGTTTGCTGCTGAAGCAATATCCAGGGGCATGAGACCTGGCAGAGGGGGTGAGAGGAAGGACAAGTTTCTGAAAAGCAGATTGAAAGCTAAGGGGCGCTGAGTTGATTTTTTTGAAAGAGGTGGGTGCTGGTAAGGGGCAGAAAAACATTAAATCAAGCAATTATACAGGCGCAGAGAACCAAGGAAACTTTTTCAGATGGAGGCTGAAACTGAGACTTTTGCAAGGAAAACTGATAGCAAAAAGTTAGTTACACAAATAAGAGGAAAACAATTTAAGAAAAATGGATCCAGTGTGGTTTCTGAAAGCAACAAATATATTTACTTTAAGGTGGAACTCAGTGAGTTAAAGAAAAGTGTATATTTGATGTGGTGCTTGGAGGATTTACCAAAGATACGTATACTGGGACAGAAACAATACAAAGATTCAGGAATAAGGTAGAACGTTTTAAATTAAAATATTAAAATTATGAGCCACCACTGTGTCCTTGCAGAAAGAAGGCAAATATCATCTTGTGCTCCATTAGGCAGAGCAGATTGAGAGAGCTGATCCTTCCCCTCTGCTCACCCTTGGTGAGACACATCTGGAGTACTGGGTTCAGTGCCGGGCTCCCCACTATGAGACATGGACACACTGGAGCAAGTCCAGCGCAGGGCCCCAAAGGTGAATAAGGCACTGGGGTACCTGACATAAGAGGGGGGGCAGAGAGAGAGCTGGGACTGGAGAAGAGAAGGCGCAGGGGGATTTATCCTTGTGTATAAATACCTGATGGGGGGATTAAACACAACAGACTCTTCTCAGTGGTGCCCAGTGACAGGACAAGAGGTAACAGACACAAACTGAAATACAAGAATTTTTCTTTCTTTAAATTGTTTACCACAGAATCACAGGGGTTGGAAGGGACCTTCGGAAATCATCTAGTCCAACCCCCCTGCCAAAGCAGGTTCACCTACAGCAGGTTACACAGGAATGCATCCAGGCAGGTTTTGAATATCTCCAGAGAAGGAGACTCCACAACCTCTCTGGGCAGCCTGTTCCAGTGCTCTGTCACTCTCAAAGTAAAGAAGTTTTTCCTCATGTTGAGATGGAATTTCCTGTGTTCCAGCTTGTACCCGTTGCCCCTTGTCCTGTCACTGGGCACCACTGAAAAGAGTCTGGCCCCATCCTCTTGACATCTACCCTTTAGATATTTATAAACATTGATGAGATCCCTTCTCAGTCTTCTCCAGACAAAACAGACCCACATCTCTCAGCCTTCCCTCATAAGAGAGGTGCTCCATTCCCCTGATCATCTTTGTAGCCCTCCGCTGGACTCTGTCCAGTAGTTCCCTGTCTTTCCTGAATGGGGGAACACAAAACGGGACACAGTACTCCAGAAGTGGCCTCACCAGGGCAGAGTAGAGGGCAAGGATGACCTCCCTCAACCTGCTGGCCATGGTCTTTTTAATGCACCCCAGGAGACCATTGGCCCTCTTGGCCACAAAGGCATGTTGCTGGCTCATGGTTAACTTGTTGTCCACCAGGACTCCCAGGTCCCTCTCTGCAGAGCTGCTTTCCAGCAGGTCAGCCCCTAACCTGTCCTGGTGCATGGGGTTATGCCTCCCCAGGTGCAAGACCCTACACTTGCCTTTGTTGAACTTCATGAGGTTCCTCTCTGTCCAACTCTCTAGCCTGAGAGACATTAGCTTTCCTCCAGTCCTCAGGCACCTCATCTGTTCTCCATGTCCTTTCAAAGATGATGGAGCATGGCTTCACAGTAACATCTGCCAGCTCCCTCAGCACTCGTGGGTGCATCCCATCAGGGCCCATGGATTTGTGGGTGTCTGGTTTGCCTAAATGATCTCTAATCCAAACATCCTCAACCAAGGGAAAGTCTTCCTTTCTCGAGGCGCTCTCTCTTACCTCCAGGGTCTGGGGTTCCTGAGGGCCAGGCTTAGCAGTAAAGACTAAAGCACAGGCAGCATTCAGTAACTCCACCTTCTCTGCATCCTCTGTCACCAGTGCACCCACCTCATTCAGCAGTGGGCCCACATTTTCCATACTCTTCCTTTTGCTACCGATGATCTTTTGTTTTGTGTTAGATAGTTGTCACCTTTAATGACTTTGTAAAGATATTTATTAGGAAAGAACTAGATAAATCATCAGAAATTAGAGATGTTTAGTATTTGCGCCACTAATAATCTTTTTTGGCTCGTATCACACCAAGCTGCACAAACATCATTACTTGCAACACAGAAATTGTAACTTAAAAATTACAGTGACCCTGCAGACATCTGTATCATCACCAAACTGAGGAGCCATTCATGCTAAGTCAGCCAAGGCAAAATAAAATAATAGAAGTTTGTAAAATAATTATACACACCCAGATGCCGTGATAAGATAAGGAGAACTTAGCATCAGAACATAATTCACATTCTGCTATGGATTTACTGTTACAAGTAAGTAGGAAATATTTCACAACACCCCTGACTCACCCATGTGTGATGATACATGATGCAATCAATGGTCACAGAAATTGTATCTAGCCTTGTATCAGAACACAGTACTTTGAACCTCGTATTATTATGCCTAGGCAAAACTCAGGATTAAGGCTGCTTGCTTCCCTTAAAGCAGGTTGTTTGCTTATCACTCACAGACTCTGGACTGCAGAGAAAAGTGGACGTATTATAATGTTCTCTGGTAGCCCTGAGGACTTCTAGAGTATGATTGCTAAGGTCAAGTGTGTAAACAGAAGACGTGGTCTCTGATGACTACCCTGAAGGGTTGGACATTTTTTTACTGAAGTGTTTGAATCAGCCACATTACTCTAAAGAAAAGACTGGGAGGCGGCCATATCTCCGTATCTCCCCAGTTACATCCCACAAATTCTCCACAAACCTAGATGTATCTCCAGCACAAAGCATGAGCTCTCCTGAAGAGCAGAACCTGCTTGGTTACTGCCTTGCTGCCTTTCAGCTGTGGCTAACAAGAGGACAGAGAAGAGATAACTTCAGCCATTCTGTTGCTTGCTTTCCTGCCAAGCAATGTGACCTCTGGGATGAACTGAGCAGGTCTGACCAGCTCTGAACAGCAACTGAAGGCACTTTCCATCAAATACACAGCTCTTAGAGCAGCCCAGGAAAAAGGAAAAACTACCAGCACCCTGATTCACAATCCTGGCAGCTATATATTGATCCGATCTGTATTGGTAAGCTACTGTCCTCACGAAATAACAGGAGAGGAGAGGCGAGGCGAGGCGAAGCGAGGAGAGGGGAGGGGAGAGTCTGCCTCAAAGTGTTTAAGTTATCCCCTCTGCTGTTTTAAGTGGTAAATTGAATTCCTTATGGTTGGATGTACCTCCTAAATGGTGAAATGTTTGTTAACGCAATGAACACCAGCCTGAAATGAGCAACAGTGGGTGTCTTTGTAGCGCAGGGGGGAGGGAACTTTGTCCTGTCTTTCCTGTAGAAAAACTGATTGTTACGAAACCATTTGGGAATTGAGAAGCTCTTTTACCTGTAGACTGCAAAAATACATACTTTCACATTTTTTTTCACTTCTCTAGCCCTCGGGCCCACAATCACATTATTGGACTCACCTGCTGCAGGTGGCATGGCTCATGTTTAAAGGCACAAAGGTGAGAGGCAGTGCCTCTTGAGATTTGTATTAGTGAGATAAGACATACAATCATAGAATCATTTAGGTTGGAAAAGACCTTTAAGATCACTGAGTCCAACCATAAACCTAACACTGCCAAGTCCACCACAAAACCATGTCCCTAAGTGCCACATCTACACATCTTTCAAATACCTCAAGGGATGGTGACTCAACTCTTTCCCTGGGCAGCCTGTTCCAATGCTTGATAACCCTATCAGTGAAGAATTTTTTCCTAATATCCAATCTAAACCTCCCCTGGCACAACTTGAGGCCGTTTCCTCTCATCCTATCACGTATTTTATAAGACTTGCTAAGAAACGGACACTCCACCCTTGAACTGCTTCTTTGGCAGAGCACATTCCAGTTCCTCATTCTTTGTCTCCTGAGGTAAATGAACTGAGCATTGCTCATAAAAGTATAGAATGAACTTTCCCATGACCAGTGAAATTTGTTAGAAACAAGATAGTCTCTGAACTCAAGTCAACAAAAGAGAGGCAGAGTGACTGTGTAATAAATACAGTATCCACACACCAGCAGCTCTACATGCAGAAGTACACAACACATTCAGGGAAAATAGCCTCTCACCTTTCTTCCACAACAGCATCTTCTTCAATGAGTGACTGCATATCAGATTTCTTTGGGAGGCTGGCTGTTTAAAGTTTACCTGATGAGGGTTTTTTGCATAGCCAAAAGATAGTGTGCAGGGTGTTTCTTTCAGGAGATGTTTCCTGTATAACGATATAAATCTGATCTGCAGATTTTATGGGGCTAGCCTGGAGAAAAGCTAACATTGCAAGCTAAAAATAACTTCTCAGAGTTAATCCATTTTGATGAAAAAATCGCTCCTTTATTTGCCAAAATATATAGCTCTGAACTGAGTTTAAAGCATCTGAAATGTTCAGTGATTAATTCTGTTATGCAATTCTTAAATCCTTCCTCTCCTGCCCAGCAAGCTGACATGAGAAATATGCTTTGTTAGCTGGGCTCACCTGTTTCACATACACTGTCTCAGTTGTCAAAATGACAAAAAGTAAAACCTTCTGCTGATGTTTATATGGAAAACATAGCATTTCAGCCACAGAAGAGCTCTTTGTTTTATATCAGACTTGTAATTACTACAAAATTTGAAAGAGGAAGAGGCAAAAAGAAAATAAGAATCAGTCCTTCCAGGAGAAGGTACAGAAAAAAACCCTTTTATTTGGATGTTGTGTCCTCTGGAAACTTAAGGAATAGCATAACTGAATCTCTAGGGAAAAAAAAAGGTGAGTTTTTTAGTCTTAGAAGAAAGTAATAAGGCAACCTTCAGAGTTCCCTCCCAACCTAAAATATTCTATGAAAATTAATGGCATTAAACTCTCAGAAAACCACTTACTACTTTATGCTATTTGATGTATATTGTGGTATTATTTTAATATAATATCTGGAAATATTATATTATTATACAAAATGTTACATATGTTTGTGTTATATATATAAAAGAAGACATTTACTAAATGATATATATTATATACATATGTAATAAATATAATCATTTAGTGTTAATACCATTTATTTTCAAAGTTCATGTCATGCTTTAAAATATTGTTGTGAATAATTAAAACTGTACTTCCCTACATTTCAAATGCCTCTGAGATTTCTAACACTATCTGTCCTCTTTCGTTTTAGCAGACTCACATGCTCCACCATTAATCATCTGAGAACTTTGTACAAAATACACCATGGAAGTAGGTTTTGCTGTTTACTCACTGTTTATCTTGTTTACAAAAGTACAGCAAACAAAGATAGTAAACAAAGATATAGAGAAGACATGTATTTTGATGTTAAAATTTTAATCTAGTTTCTTTCTTAAGTAAGCAATGACAAAATAAAGCAAACAAACACACACACACAAACATCAAGCACATTTTAGGGCATCCACAGGAGAAACACACGTCTCCTGCCCTTCTTAAATTCACTGCAAAAACGTCCTTTGACTGCAGGGGGAGCAAGAATTTTCCCAAAGTATTTTTGAAACATTCAGCTGTGGTGCACTCACTGTGCAGTGTCTTGGTCGCTAGCCAGATAACTATTTCTGCACAGAACAGAAAGAATAAACTACGTCTATAGCATACGAAATCAAACTGAACAGTGTGTTGCCTCAGGCCGACTCCCTGTCTCAAACAATATGGTAGAAATGAATATATAAAAGAGGCTAAAGTTAGCAATTAGATTTCTTTGTATTATTATAGCAAAAATATAATCTCATACAGAATGAACAGTCAGCTATGAATTTATTGTAGAATAATAGGAACCTTATAATGTCATTAGAAAGGTAATTTTTCTATTTCTGCAATAAATAGATGAATTTTACCACTGCTACGGTGATGTTCACCATCTGAATGTCTAGTCTTACAATTTTATCTATGCCCCTATTATCTTACGTCCTAATAGCCTCACTAAGGAGTGTATACACACAAATCACTCTTTTGTAGTCATTAGAATGTTATTAAATTGCATAGCAGAATCAACACAGATTCTAGAAGTTAATGTACTCACAGGGATGACTCACAAACAAGGCAGCTGGAGCAGTTTCCACCCTAGCTCTCAACTCTGCCCCTACGGAGCTTCTGTTCCTGCAGAAGAGTGTAGTGCCTGGAGAGAAACAAATGCCTGTGAGTAAGCTGTTCTGATAATGGACCAAGAGCTTTACTGGAATTAGACAGAAGTTAATAACAAGTAGCTGCAATATGAATATATAAGTACATTCTGTTAATGAACCACTTCTGGGTAGACTGAAATGTCAAAGACCCTGGAATATGAAGGAATAACATGATTACTGTGTGCTGCAGTTATCAGGAACTTACCTCAGAAATCATGAGCAGGAAATTATGCTTTGAAGTATATTAAAGAAAAACAGGAACCTGCTGTTGGAAAACCATTCAGCCAGTGTATAAGATTCACATAATTTGGCCATGTACAGAACTGCATAATAACCTATTGAAATAGCCATAACAGATAGCATAGGTGGAGCCACCTTTGCATTGCACATAACAAACACCTCCTCTTGCACAAGTGTCTGTGCTTCAGAATCCAGTATGTAAATCTGACCACTCTGGTTGCTTCCAATGCTATGTATGTAAATGTCACCTTATGGTCACTCCAGGGAAACACACCCTTTATGTTTGCCTCTGGTCTAGCATCCTGCCTTTCAGGCTTCGTTGTAATCCAGCTGGCTCTGACAGAAGCAGGTATTAATACTAGAATTATCCTGGGTTTCCTGGACTGCAGCAGGCTGGTTCCTGTGCTGGGTCAGGACTGTGTGGTGAGCAGTTCATCCTCGTCTTCCAGAAGAGGAGCAAGAATAGTTGAATCGGTCACTGTTTCAGACAAGCAATTTTCTTCTTTTTGTGTGTCGTGCTCCTCCACAATTGCACTGGGAAAGTGCATTCTTTAGATGAGCTGTCCTAAGTAATGCTTAAGATATGTAGTCTCCGCAGATGCTCAGAAAACACACAGTATATTATCAAAATGTCAAATTCAGTCTTTGAAGATCAGTCCACATACCCACTTTCTCTTTGAGTGACTAGGCTTTTTGCCCTAATGATATCTACTAGATATATTTCAACTTTCTCATGCTCTCCTCAGGATATTGTACAGGGTTTTTTACCTCACAACCTCAGCTATTCTCTGCTGCTGAAGAGCGCTTTTCTCTTGGGCAGCTTCATTGATAGCTTCACTGATAGCTCGATTAGCTTCCTCCCTGTCTTGTTCTTGTAGTTTATTTGATACCATCTGAGAGTTTCTTCTTTCTAGAGCTGGGTTGTTGGTTTTTTCCCCCATAAGCATAGCTGTGGGGTTCTGCTTTGGCAATCCTAGAAATAAATAGATGTAATATCTTCCAAATTCCTTTCAAATACAATTCAACTCCCACTTCAAACACAGCAAGGCATCTTTTATGAAGTTCAAAAAGGTTGGTGTTCATTTTGGTGTCCCCAGTGAGCTATATTTGCCAGCTTACATAGCAAATGAGTTTTCTGACTCAGGAAGAAACTTGTGCATTATATGTGTCTGTCTCTATTCCTTTGAGCCTAGAACACTCCAAAATAGAGAGCACAAGCCGCAGGAATAGCTCCTGCTGGTGTGTGCATCACATCAATGTCAGACCTTGGCATCAGAAAGTATCCATGACTCTCCATCAGTGCTTTTGTACCCTGGTCCCTGGAAGCATCTGACGTCTCCTTCCACAACTTCTCCCCACTCGACTGTTGACTGAAGATGTCTAAGGAAATTTCATTTCTTAATATCCAGTTGCCAATTCAGGAGGTTCTAGGTTAGGCTTCAAAGCCCTTTGCCAGTAACAGCAAGGCCTTGAAAGAGAAGTAAAAGAAGAAAAGAAGGTCCGTATGCTTGGCTTGATTCAGGCCCCAGAACTGTTTGCAGCTCCTGCCACATCAGCTAGTACTGCTGAAAGAAAAAGTACGAGAAAAAAAAAGA
This sequence comes from Burhinus oedicnemus, assembly GCA_008921705.1. NCBI lineage: Eukaryota > Metazoa > Chordata > Aves > Charadriiformes > Burhinidae > Burhinus > Burhinus oedicnemus. The sequence goes on from VFFE01009204.1 coordinate 321,993, forward strand.
AATGTTACTAAGAAGAAAATCTTTTAGGTTTTCTGCAGGACTCAGTCTCCAGGAGTCCTTTAGAATCACACTTGAAACTTTGCATCTCTCTTGTCCAGCCATTTCGGAAAATAACCGACACTGCTCCCTTCAGAAAGGAAAGGCTATGGGGCAGGGCTACTTCTGATGTCAAGGCTAGAGTGTCCAGGGTTCTCCTTGTTCTAGAACCCAAACTCCATCAGAGCAGGGATGCTTCTCACACAAGGTGTTCAGCGTCTTCTGTCCTGATAGTAGTGCTGATCAGTCCTGGATTCTGCGAAGCTGTCTTTTTCTGCATTTCTAAACACTACTTTTTTCATGAAAATGGGCCATTTATCCCCAATATCAGTCAGAAAGGATTTCTCACCCTACATACAGAACCTCTAGACTCACAACGTAAATCCAGAGTATTTTCGTAATGTCTTGTGGAAAGTATTCACAAATGTTATGGTACTGCTGGAGGAATCAGCAACATTGAGCAAGGTTTATAGGACAATATCCAACACCCAGTCTCTCCAGAATGTCTTCACCTATAAATCAGGCTCTGCTGGACTCTTCTTACCTACTTGGTGATCTTCTGCAGAAGTAGTGGACTGTAAATATCAGGTCCTTCCTGGGACTGCAGAGTTTTTGTTTAAACACCCACCCTCTGCTTTCATTCAGGGAAATAGCTAGGAAACTCAAAAATACATGAAAAGATTAAGAGCCCCAAAACCAGGAGAAGTTTTAATCTGGCATCAACTCTTAAGTCTGGGTTATCCAATTACCATATTAAGCTTTGCTCCTAGGTCTTCACTCCTTTATTTTGAATCATCTGTGTAGGTTATATATCAGTTTAACTATTAATCTAGTAGCAATTTATACCCATTCCTCAGCTGTTAAAAACTGACATAAAAGTTAAAAACTGAAGCAAAGGTATGTCCCATGCTCCTCTTCTGGCAAGAAATTCCCTGACACTGTGAAATCTGAGGATGGGATTTGCATTACTTCTGAGTCCTTGATGACCTGGGTATGGAAGTAACCATCGCAGTTACCAGTAGTTCCACTTGCACTGTAAGTGACAATTAGGTACTTACAGAAGATCATTCTAACAAGCCCATTTTTCTGATGGGTTATTCCTTCACACACATATCATGCTTCTGCATAAGAATGTAGCCAAACGTACTATCAAATTAGCTGAAATTGTATGCTTTCCTAGTTGTCCAGTCTCTAAAATGGAAGAATCACTGTACTCCTTGGTTGCCCATGGGGATCTGTCTTTTTGTATTTCAAAACTTTCAAATGCTTTCTGATATCATTCATCCCTATTGCGAACACACAGCCACACAGAGGTACTTTTGATTTGGGTATTTAGGGCAAAGGTGACATCAGTGGATGACTGTCTCAGAATGATCTTGGGACTGTCTCCACCTTCAAATTCTATAGGATGGCCCCCTATAGCTTCTTTATTAAATCACTATAGACTATGAAGCACTACACAAGTGCTAAAGCATTTGAAAATGGTGCAGGTAGTGGCAGCAGTCCTGAGGTCATCATTTGCTTGAAGCACTTTTATTGTTTCAGATTCTGCATGGAAACCAGCATGCAGAACTTCCAAAGGAAAGAAAAGAGGTTGTTTAGCTGCAGCTTAAGTTTCTTGAGAACTGTAATCCACTAATACACTAGCTTCATGCTCTCCTCTGTCTCTATTTCATATTCCGACTTGTTGTCTGTTTTGATCACAAATGGAGAACTGAAAGCACGTGGCTGATGTCTACCTACAGACTCGTCATGGAGTTAAAGGGAGTACAGCTGGAGCACAGCTACAGGTACTCAGTACCAAGTGCTTGTTGCACTTACCCTCAAAAGAAGTCACAGAACCACAGAATCATGTCTGCTGGGAGGAATCTCTGGAGGTCAACTGGTCCTACCTCCTATTCAAAGCAGGCCCAGTTAGAGCAGGTCGGTCAGGCCTTGCCCGGTTGCATTTTGAGTATCCTGAAGAATGGAGATCGTACAGCGTCTCTGGGCATCTGCTCCAGTGTTTGACAACTCTGACTGTGAGGAAGAAAAAAAGTTAAAAAAAAAAAGTTGCTTGTTTCTAGCCATTCCTTACATCTGAACAGAATTACATGTGTCCCGATATGGAGGCTGAAGGTCTGTGACCGGCTGAGGCAATCTAAGAGGTTGCAGTTGCTGAGTATTTCATGCTGTCCCTAGTCTCCTCCACATCACTTCCTACTTATTCTTAACCTTTCCCATGCTCCTAGCTGTGGAAAGCTCTGTTTTTGCACCAGCTCTGGCACTCATTACAGTAAGTGAGTCAATTCAGCTTCTTAGCAGAAAACAATCTGCTTTTATTTTGTCTGGGTATGTTTTCTGCCATATTAATGAGCTCAGACAACTCAAGAAAGGATCCAATAAAAACCAGACCTATTGCAGAATAAGCAGAAACTGTGCATAGCCAGGATCAGGATGGTAGTGGTCAAAAGATCATCTTTCAGGACCTATGTGCGGGAGCAAAACTTATCCTGTGGAATCCCACCTCTGCTGGTTATTATTAGATTATTCAGTCCTGTTCTCTCTGAGGTCAACAGGAATGCAGTGACTGGTTCCTGAGAAATGCAGTGGCTAAGGAATGCAGTGGCTTGGACCTGATGGAAAGCTGTTCCTTACCTCTGCTCTGCTAAGGACTTGCTACGTGACCACTGGCCAGTAATTTAGCTGCTCTGAGCTTTTCTCTGTATCTGTAAAAAAATGCTAGAAGCATTACACTTCCAGAAGAGTTTTTGTAGAGATAATACATCAAAAGCTTTTGAAGTTCGTAGACAAAGAAATGTATGGATCCTGGGGCCATCTAATTACCTAAAGTAAAGGACTAGATCACTATATAATAATCAGTACTAAATTCTCACTGCCCTTTCTGAGGATGTTGCACTGCAATTCAGCATTCAGTAACCAAACTGAAACAGAAAACCAAAAGTATGGGATATATTTTCTTCAGTATACAAAATATGTATGTTCCTTGATATAATTAAATATATTTCTACAAAATGAACATATATATGACGGTATGTTTTAATAAACACCATCCTTTTGTACTCTCTGTGGACACAGGACATCTCTCACTTGAAACTTTATTTTTTTCTGCTTTGCTTTAGTTGTTCTGCATGATGTAAGAGCTCAGGTTAGTGCAGGATTAACAGAATTTGTTTAAATCCAGTACAGTGACAGTCTCAGGGTTCTCATAGATTTCCACTGCTGCTTCTTCGTTTTAATATCTTCACCACATATGGAAACCAGAGCCCGGAGCGTGTATCACTAAATTTTCAATCCTGAGCTAGGATTTAGAGAAAAAAGTGTCAAATATATTCAGAGCAATTCACTTTTTTTCTAATCCTACTATCACATATAGCAATTTCACTTAAGCTTATTTTTGGAAATATCCACTATCCGGTGCAAAAAAGATACATGTGAAAAGATGCCCTGTATAAGCAGCAGTTGCCTTGCCTCTGCTAAGTTGAAAGCGAAAGTAAAGAACAGAATGAGCCTATGAGAACTGATGCTATCATCTGTTTATGGAGCATGAACTAGATTAACTCATTTGACAAAAATAAGTAAAGAAAAAAAAAAAGCTAGCAAAATACAGCTGCTACGAAACCAGCAGAAAACTAACTCAGTTTTACTGCTTCCCTTCAATGCAATGTACATTTTCCTTCAGGAATAAATTTTGCAGTAAGTTGCCATATTTTTGCATGGAAGCTAAAAGACCAAGTATCTCAGAGTTGAGGATTTTGAAGCACGGAGTATCTACTATACCAGAAATGAATATTTATATTTATCTGAATTATTCATTTTAATTCCCAAGAATGCTTACTTTTATCTATATAAAATTCTTGTGGGGGTTTTTCTGATTTCCCCATTTTGATTTGAATAATACTACGCATGTAAAGATTTATGGGCTTAATAACTGCTTTTCAAAGTAGTTAGCATTAGTTGTCTTTAAAATGTGAATTTATTTCATCTAAGTCTTACTTTTGTCTACCAGAAAGACAGCAACTGCAATGACAATTGCTCAGGGTTTGAACAGTATGAGTGATTCTAAATATAAAATGTCATTCAGGGAAAACTATTGTCTAATATTAGGTCAGAAGTAAAACACATCCTGCGAGACATTCATTGCATCACCACAGTCATGGCTTCACAATAAAACTGTTCTTGCCAAATGGTGACAGAGTACTGCATGCGGACACCTTCCAAAATAAACCGAGGAGACAGAACGTAGAATTCTTCATTCTAATCTCCTTCCTCTGGATCTGTGAAAAGCTTCCCTGCATACGGGTGCTGCAGACGTTCTATATACATGTAAGGGCATTGGCAGCCAAGGCCATGATCTGTTTGTGTTTGCTCCCTGAGCCAGTGAGAGAGACTGAATTTATCCGCATGTGCAGGCTTATGCACTCTCACACATACCACTCATCTTCCCAGCAGGCAAAAGGGCATGTGTGACAGCGTGACTTGTTATCCTGGCACACTGTACACTTTATACCTACACCTGTTCCAGGCTAGTTCAAAACAGTTGCCTTCAGCTCTTCCTGGGGGAACATGAAGATCAGACATGAGTAAGGAAGGGCAGGATTTGACTGCCAAGGCCTTTCTGTCACTAAGAGGCAGAAGGGAAAGACATGTGAACCTCTAGTGTCCAGTCATTAATTCACACCGTATCACATGCCTGGAGTAGCCTGACACAGTCACATTTTGTCCTTAACTTGAGGTCAACAAAAAAGAAACAGCCAGAAAAAACAGAAAGTAATTACCAACATCCCTCCATTGTGCTGAGATGAGGGAAAAAAAACCAAAACCAACACCAAAAAAACCAAACCAAACGCAAACAACTTGGTTTATTTGCGACTGAAAATAGTTCTTTAGGAACCAAGTTAGGTTGTCTCTGAAAAATGCATTGTAAATATTTATGTGCTTAATGAACATGTTTCAGATGTGTTCACTACCTTAAAATATCCAAAGAACGGTGGGGTTATATTCAGAGGTGGAGAAAACTTCCATTTGAGTTCAGTCTGCAGAACAAGAGGTCAAAAAGCTGCATGTGGAATGACAGCACTATGTGCAGAAATCTGCATTGCACAGGCAGTTGAAAACCAGCACCATCTTCATAAAGGTAATATTTTGGGGAACCGAATTCAACTGTGTTGTAATTAAGTTCTCCGAAATCAGTGGGAGCCTCCATTATTTCTGCCTGGCTGGAGATTTTTATACTAAGTATATCTAACTTCCAAAATCTCTCCCTATGTCATGATTAACATATACAAGGCTCCCAACTAGCACTTGCTAGATATGAGCTTGATTTTTTTTTTTCCCCTCCATTTTATATGTTCTTCAATTGGGGAATAGAACAGCTAACAACTCCAGCTGCATTGTGTAGACTTGCTTCAGCAAGACCTGAGCCAGAAGCAGAAGAAATTAGTTCACACAGATATCCGTGCTCCTTCCTTTAAAGGAAGCTAATTCCTTTAAAACTATCTAGGCAGAGTATGGCCTCACACCATCTTACCGTAAAGGTATGGCCACAGCTCCACCCTTCCTTCCCCTGCAGGCAGCTTCTTTGGGATCATGCCCACTATGTGGACTAATAACTCTGCAAATAGTAATGCTCATGTATTGTATAACAAATAAATACCACAGGAAAAAAATGTTCTCTTCAAACACTGAATAGAAATGTAAAAGAAGGGAGAGTACACTGTTGAATGAGCTAGGAAGAATAAGCTATTCTCTCTGACTCTGTATTTTCTAGTTTCAGACAAAATTCTGTCTGTCTTGCTTACGTGTCTGTTGCAGGTTAAAGAAACAGCATAGGTTATCATTGCCACCCCTCCTGGTCCCGGACTATGAAAATACACAGGCACTGCTAAAGAACACCCAAGAAAATGGTAGATGGGCATGTCCTAGAAAATTTCTGTAACTCAGTGATCTTTATAAATTTTACATAGGTGTGGTAGTATTTCATGTTTTGCATAAACATCAGTCATGATATTGCTTCCTCCCTTTCTGGATCCCGAGAGACCTCAACCTTTGCTGAAAACAGTCATGCTGTATCTTGAGTTAAAATACGTTCAAAAGACCATACGGCAGTTTTTAAAAGAAACAAAAGAAATAACACAAACACCACACTTTTCCTAGCAATTATACTAATGAATTCAAAGATCCCATGAGATTAATTCCTTGAATCTACATGGAGATGCTGTAGTCTTGCATAAGCTTTTCAAGTCAACTGTGATTGTTGCCCGTGCTGCGTGCAGCATATGCCGTGACAATTGGAAGAAGTAGAGGGGGGCTCTCTTGCAAAGCCAGGAGGGATCGTTACGACCTTCTAGTATTAGATGCTGTGGATCCTTCTCTATGGGTTGCAGCAGATCCCTGAGCAAACTGATCTCTGAAGAAAAAATACCAGTCGGTTATAAAATTTCAGAACAACAGAGAATCCTTCATAACATTTGGTAAGTGGTTCCAGTGTTTCATTACTCTCGCTGTTGAAAATATGCGTCTTATTACTAAATTGTATTTGTCTCATTTCAGACTTTGTAATTAAGGGCTGCTACTAAATCCCTTGCTATCTCTTACGCTCTAGCAGATAGTGCTGTTCACATCCCAACCAAGGCTCCTAAATGCCAGCTGAAGTACTAACAAAAAAAGGGTATGTCAGAAGCATTGGGTAAGATGTCACACAAAACATTACCAAGCGCCAGCAATCAGATTTTGCTTATCAGGCAGCAATGCCGACAAAACACCATGAGTTTGGACAACTACCACTAATGGGGAGTTACAACAAAGACAAATCTATTTACTGGCATCTGTGGGGGCTGACTTACTGGCAACGTGTGTCACTAGCTAACTTTTCATGTGCTTTAGTCAGCATTATTAGCTTTTGCAATTCTATCACGGGTCTTGCAACACCAGCAGTTTTTCTTGAAGCACTAGTTACCAACACATAGGAAGGAGGATCAAGATCCCATTTTTTAAAGTTAGTATTTTTGCTTGATGCAGGGTAAAGCTTTGAAACATGAAACAAGCCCCTTTGGGGCTACTAACGTTTTTCAGCGTATGCCATGGCTATGGTGACTCAGTTTTGAGCGCCTCCTCGGCAATATTCGCTCTGAACAAAAAATTTCCAGCGGACATCCCGGCTCGGCGCCTCCCGAGCGCTCATCCTGCCTCAGAGCGACGGCGCCGCCGGCCGCACCGAGGAAAGCCGGCCGGGCCCGCCAGGGGTTTCTTTCCGCTCTCCCCGACTACAAGCGAGAGGTTTGGCCCCGGGCAACGCCGTCGCAGGACACGCACGACCCCACGCTGGGGCCCCGGGACCTCGTTCAGCAGGCTCCCCCGGGCGCCTCGCACAGCCCTCGCCGAGCGACACGGCCTTCCCTCAGGAAACACCTCAGGTTTCCCGCGCCTTCCCCCAGCTCCCCTCACCCCAACCGCTCCCG
>VFFE01009204.1:329508-389208 GCA_008921705.1 Burhinus oedicnemus
CGCGCGGCAGCGCCCCCCGCCCCGCCCCTCCCGCCGGCTTCACCCGGCAGCCACGCGCCGCTGGCCGCGAGCTGTCCGGGGAGCGTTAGCGCGGCCGTTACCTACCCGCTGAGGGATCGCTGAGGGGACCCGGCGGGCGGCTGAGCGGGGCTCATGGCCGCGTCGGACCGGATGGTGCTGGGGCCGCTGGTGGGCGCCATCGATCAGGGCACCAGCTCCACTCGCTTCCTGGTGAGCACATCGTGGGGCTTGGGGCGGCCCCGAGCGCTGAGGCGTGCGGGGGCAGGCGGCGGCCCCGCGGCCTGAGGGAGCCGCTGCTTCCGCGCCTTCACTCTCCCGCATCCTTGCCGGCTGCCTCCGGCCCCTGCTGTGCCCTTGGGGAAGGGCAGGGGGAGCGGGCCGCGCATGGCCGTGCTGCCGCTGTCCCGGCTCTCGGCTCCTGCCCTGGGCCGGCATCCCTCTGCCCGCCGGCGGGCCGGTGCTGCTGAGCCGCGAGGAGGAACGGGTGCCGGGGTGCACGGGAGTGGCAGAGCCGCCGGCCGGCGATGTCCCTCGGCGATTAGACCCCCGTCGCTTTCCTGCTGCGCTGGAGGCGAGCAGGGCTGCCCGTCCCGCGGAGAACGGGGGGGAGCGAGCCGGGCCGCGGTGCCAGCAGTACCCGCCCGGCCCCAGAGCAAGCCGGAGGCCAGTGTTTCTGGCTGCTGCTTGAGGGGGATGCAAAATCCTGCTGCTTCGAGCTGGTTGTATTTTAAATCTGTCGAGTCTCTCGCCCTGAGTGAAATCAAATGGACAAGGTGCTCAGGTACTGGAGAAATAGATCCGTGTGAGTTCAGTGACTGTGATTAGCTGCTGTTTGAACAATGCAATGACTCTGCTGTGTTCCCCTCTGAAACCTACTTGGGCCTGTTGGAGTGACTGCTGCAGTTCTGGAGGCTACAACCCTAGTGTCAATGCATCCTGTGCGCTGTAGGTATTGAGGTGACTAAGCTTGTACATCTTATGAGAAATGGGCCTGTTTAAACACTGGAGGAAGATAGTTTGTTTAAGGTTTGGATGATTAATATATTAATCATATATATATATATATATAAGCCCTTTAGTTTAAGGATCTAGTTATTTCCATATTATGCAGTAGACAGTAAGTAATGTTGTTATTATATATGAAACTTACTATATAAACTTCCTGCTTGCAAATCTCTACAAACGTCCTGTTGCCTAGTCAGTAAGTCATAGTAATTTGATTTAGATCCAAGTGATAATTTCCACCATGGAAGTGGAATAGAGATAATGGCTAGATATAAAATGTTGTCAAATGTGCACAATGTTGAACTGGGAAGATGAATGTTTTGGCTTGCCCTTGCTTCCCCCCCCCCTTTTTTTTTTTCATGCTTCCCCCATGTTGGATTTTCTTTCATGAAGCAGAAGACTAGAATATCTTCTTGACCTGTGTTACCATTATTACTTAATATCGTGACCTTCATGAGATTGCCAAATGACAAAACACAGATATAGGGGTGGAGAGAAACTCCAGACTGACAAATGACACCAGCAGGCTATGTTGAATGCCAGTCAGGAGTCCTTTTCAGAAAAGATTTTGGAAAAGTTCCCTGCAACACCTGAAGATAAATTCTATCTGCTTTACATGTATGCCAAGTTAACTTTTTTTCTTAGCCTAAAAGGATAACACTAGTAGAACTAAAAGAGACACTGCGAGCTTTAAATTTATACTCAAACTCTTGTTAAAAATACTTGTAAAAAGTTCTTTTAACAAGGAATTTTTTGCACTAGTTACATTTATCAATGGTTTGTATACAGTTGGACGTTTTTTCTGTCTACATGAGGTATGTTTACCCTGTTTGAGGACTCAGGTGCTCACATGAATAAATAAGAGGCCATAATTCTTTCCTTATTTTTAAAAAGTGTATTGTGTCTGTGACTCTTCAATTCTTCTTTTATCTATCTCAGTTGCTCTCAATTAATTTCAAAATACAACGTTGTCTTAAACGTGACAGTGTGATCAAACTATTGTGATAATAAAGTTATGTGCATTGGAGCAAAAAAGACACCTCATCACAGAATTAAATCAGAATGTGGGGGGGGGGGGAAGAAGAGGGCAAAGTGTTTAGGGATCTGTTACAAGCTGCATCAGTCATTCAGATAATAACACATGTATCTGGAGAATTCTGTGTTGGAAAGATATTGCCACAGTTAGAAGAGAGACTTTGCTTTGAATTATTTTAAGCCAAAATGTAACATGGTGTTCTTTTTGCCTGAGTTGTTTCCTTGGCACTCTTATTACCTCTCCGTCTTTTACTGTGTTAGTTGTTTTGCATACCTTTCTCACTGATTTCTGTACATTTTTTTTTTTTCTCTAGTGCTTCCAAAAATTTTCATCTTCACCAAGTCATCAGTCAAAATCAAATTGTTGGTTACTTTGCAGATGTCTATTCAGTAGTACAGTGCAACTGTTACGCAGTTTCTTAAGATGGAAGACATACAGTTTTGACGAGGTTAAAGATATCTGGGTGAAAAACTGTCTGGTCCTTTGGGGCGAAAGGGTAATGTCAACAGAGTTCAGAGTCTAAATATACAATTACAGGTGGCCAATTTACAAGTGGTGTTCCACAGCAGTCAGTAGCAAGGGCTGATACTCCGTAGTATTTTCATCAGCAGCCTGGGGGATGGGTTGGAATGCCCTCTCAAGTTTGCAGATGACCGCAGACCAGGGGGAGGAGCTGACTGGAATTCCAGTTGGAGAAAGGATCTGGCAGAAGCTTCATGAAGTTCAACAAAGTTTAGCACTTGGAACAGAAGGCTAAGAAGCAGCTTGGTGAAAAAGGACCCGGATTCCTGCTGGACAGCAAGTTGAATATAAGTGAGCAGTGTGTCCTTGTGGTGATGAAGATTAACCACATTAAGAGTAGTGCAGACCAGATCAAAGGAAGTAATTATTGCCCTCTGTGTGGCACTTAGGAGGCAGCATTGAGAACACTGTGTCTGGTTTTGGTCCCCGCAGAGGAAGAGAGAGTCTGAGGAACTGGAATTCATCCAGCAGAGGGTCACTAACATGATCAGTGCACTGCAGCACAAGGCATGCAAGGAGAGGTTGGGAGATCAGGGGTTGTTTCACAGGGGACTCTTAAGGGTGTGTCTTCAGCTCTCTAACCACAGTTTGTAGAGAAGACAGAACCGGCCTTTTCTCAAACGTGCACGGAAAAAGACAATAGGCAATGAACACAAGTTGCAGCAAGTGAAGTTTCAAATAGATGTCAGGAAGAAGTGTTTCACTGTGAGGGCCTCAGGATCAGAGGCCCAGAAAGCCTGTGGAATTTCCATCCTTGTAGATACTCAACACCTAACTAGAAAAGACCCTTGAACAACCTGGTCTAACTTTAAATTTAAACTCACCTGAGCAGTGGGTTGGGCTAGATGACCTCTAGAGATTTGTTCCAGAATTAATTGTTCTGTGTATGGCCACAAATTTTGCGAGATTCTCCTGCTTATGTGAATGAGTCTGTATGAGCATAGATGATAAAGAAGCACCAGAACTTAGGTGTGTTTCTGTTACTATCACTCCTTATTTATCCTTGCCTCTCACACACAATACACATACAGTTTTAGCTTATGCTGTAGTTTTACCCTCTGGGGGTAAAAGCTGCTTGCTTTTGCAAAATAAACTGTAATTATTTTTGAGATCTCAACTTTTCTGTTAAGTTGGGTTGGACCCAGACAACAGATTCGGAGTTACCAGGGAGAGCGTAGTGCTTTGAGTACCATTACAATTGCTTACGGCTCATTTCCTTAAAGATATCAAGCAGGAAAATAAATTGAGTAGGCTAAACAAGTGTGCCCATATGACTAAATTCTGGTCTAGATGTTTTGCCAAATATTTTCATCAAATACGTGCATCTCTCATGTTCCATTTTATTTTATTCAAGAATCATATCAAAAAAAGTCCACTGTGACTTCTTTTGCTAGAAGTCTTGGGAGCAGGAGCTAATGGCCAGCTGAACCACTGCCTGATCTCTTGAAAGGTATTTGCTGGGTAAAGACTTCCTGGCATTTTATCCAGGAACAGCAAGAATCAAAATACTCAGTGAAGTACACATGCACTGAAATACGTATACAGTATTTCAAGTTCTAGGTTTGTCAGTCAGCCACAGACAATTTTTTATCCACTTCAGTAGAATATTTCTTTCTTCCTTTACTTCATTTCCAGAAGAAACATTCAAATAAAGCTATATCACACTGTAAGGATTCTTTTCAGTAAATAAAAACTGGTTTTAGTCAATGAAAATCTTGGTACTCGTTGAGCTTACCCTTCAGAAGGGAATCCATTTCACACCTCTACTGAAGTAACATGACCTTTTGGGAAAAAGCAAAACTTGATTGTATAGCTGACAAGAAGGGTTAAAAATATTGCAAATACTTAATTTTTTCCCTAACTCTTAGCTTTTATCACTTAAAATACATTGTATTTCTGCTTTTTATTCCCATAATCATAAGCACCTCCTTGAAGGAGGAGGGAGGTCTGTTCATCAGGAGCCTTCCAAGCAAGATAATTTCTAGGAGACTTGTTAAACTGTGCTTATTCATAAATTCTGCATGCCTGCTAATCCTAGTTAAATGCTAAAGGTGGAATTATTGTTTGTCTGTCATCCTTCCCCAAGTTGGGTTGATTTCAATGGGGTTTCAGAACTCCAAATCTGTGCTTGTTTGCCTGCAAAGCCATAGCTGTTCTAGCTTAAAAACTCATGAAGATGCAGCATAGGCTAACAGAAGTAGCTTTTCTGCAGGCAGAGTTACATGGCAAGGCTTGACAGTCATGAAAAGTTACTTCTAAAATCTATGTTTTCACTGTTGTCTTTTCAGCTGTGCAGCTTCGTGAATCACTTCCATGAGCCTCATGTTTCTGTTTGTCTCATATTTTTTTTCATTCTTTGAAAATTGTTACAACTGATTGATCTTTTCCACTAAGATGATAAAGACTCAATGTAAAACCATGCAACTGTTTGCACCCCTTCATATGATGTCATGTATTATATTAAAGACCCTATAGAGAGCTTGAATTAAGTGATGAGCCCTTGTGCTTGTCTGCTTGCTTACATACAGCACAGCTAAGTAAGTCTTCCTTTTCTCTTTCACTCTGAGATTCAAGGCTCAAGCTCTAATTCTTTGTATGATAATTTGTTGGGAGTGGAAGGGGAGTGTTATTTATTCATTTTCTTTAATCTGTCACCAGACAATTCAGTACATATCTGGTGGTTTTCACTGTCTTTCATCAAATCATCTCTGTTCAAGATAGCTCTACGTGTCCAAATAGCCTGGACAATTCCTTTGTGACTGCTGCTGGTACAATTAGGGCAAAACTGACTGACTTTTTTTCCCCCCTACAAAAAGTGAGAGATCAGTATCATAAATTGGAACTAGTTCTTAGTGAATATGAAAGGAAGGAAAGCAGTGAGAGAAATACACTTCAAACCTGTTTCAACAGGAATGTATTCACCTTATCTGAATTACTCATACTTATTGTCACCTTTTTCTCTCTCTCACCACTGTCAGAGGAAAACAAGGACTCTTGGGGTTTTTTGGCGACAGGTGGTTGTTTTTTTTTTTTGGGGGGGGGGGAAGGAAAGGAGGGGAGGTCCCATTTGTTCTATTTATTCCCTACTTTGTTTATCATCTTCTAGGTTTAAATGTAATGACTCATTTATGTTTGGCATCCTTTCCTGTATCAGAATTCTATTTATTACTGTAGAACATAGTACTGTTCTCAGTGAAACTTTTTAATCCCTTGCCCTGAGGTACAGGGAGTGTCTGCTGCTTTTGTTGAGGATGTCAGAAGCTTGCGGTTTTGTTTGTGATGGATTAGGAGAGTATGTTTACCTAGTTCTTCTCTATGGGCATGAAAAAATCTCTGTATTTGTTGTGTTCTTGTTTCTGTTGAGAATTTATTGCTATTAGAGCAGCTCTCTTAGAAGGAGGCAAAAAGCCTTGCTGTGTTAGAGCTTCACGCTTTATTATCTGCAGGTCACACAGTCCAGGTTCAATGACCTTGTCTAACTGAATCTGTATTTATTCGCTGCTTACAGTAGGAATCCTTATGCATTGCCTTCTGTTTCAAGGAATACTGAATGATTAATGGTGAATGATTACCGAATTATGTTTAACAGTGTTAGTAGGCCAGATGCATATAGGTTCAATAAAAAGTCTTTTACCTTATTATAAAAACTTAGTAAATGTTACTATGCTTTTGGCAGAAAGGCATTTTCAAGTAAAAAAATCTTGCTGCATACATGCAAAACTTAGTGTCTCCTATTAATTATGTCGCACAGTGTTTTAAGACCCATATCCCATTATACTAGTTCCTTCCAAACATACAGTACTGACAGAGCTTACCCTTTTATTAGGAGAGCTTTATTATGTCAAGCCTGAACTGCTAGATGAAACACAAATAAGTAAATATGGTAAAACGAATACAGTGGTGCTTTTTCTGTGTAATCTTTCCAACTGATAACAGAAAACACCAAACATGTGCCTTTTTAAGACTTCTAAAAAAGTGAGGGGGAAAGTTAGCTTTTAGTGTTTTCCAGAGAGGTTTTCAAGACCTGCCTAGAAAAAGTCCTTGAGCAACCTGGTCTGATCTCATAGCTGACCCTGCTTTGAGCAGGAAGTTGTACTAGAGATCTCTTAAGGTCCATTGCAGCCTGAATTATTCTATAATTCTAATACATAACTAGAACATTTCTAAACTTCAAAATTTCACTCTAAAGATACACTTTAAAGTTTCAGAGAAACTGGAGAATCAGAACTTCACCCGCTCTTTGTCAGAATTGTTCTAATAGTTTCAGAGTAAACTGTCCTATCTAAATTAAATCAAGAGTTTATAGATTAAAAGCTTTAAGAGAAATTCCTAAAATTTGTGGAATGAGAAGGGAGCATTACAAAGGAAGTCTAGAAAAGATTCAGTTGTATCCTAGAGAGTAGATGGGTATAACTGAATTTTGTACCCTTAGCACAAGAGTGGTTTGTAAATCTGACCCTCTTCTGCTTGCCATAAAAAGATAAGATGATGTCCTTCTGGAATGTTGTGCAGTCACCTGAGTCCACTGTTAGATTTTACTTTGTAGGTCCATGAACGTTCTCCAAGCAAGAGATTCTGCGTGGTGCTAGTGAGAAAGAGCCATTTTCACAGGAATGTGTTCATTGCTCAGTCAGTTACGCTGGCTTACTCATTGTACAATTAAGTTGGATGTTTTACTAGATGTCAACTTAGCTTGGCCACAGTAGATTACTTTTGGAAACAGACCACTGATGGTTAACGAAGATCATCGTGTATTCTAGCTGAGCTTCTACTGCAAAGCAGAGCTTCTAACTTATGATTCCTTAAGAACAGCCATTAGTATAGTCCTCAGGATTTTCTACTCTGCTGTTTTTTATTCTAGTATATCTAAATCTAAGTAATTTTTCTGCATGTTCTCGTTTTTGATGTATTGTTTTGCTGCAGTGATGTTCTTTTATTGTCAGATTGTTCATGAGATTTGTATTTGTAATTTCTTTTGAAACAAACTGGGTTCTGCCTAGGAGCTTTTTTTTTCTTCAGTTTGCTCCATTCTGTGATTTCTAAACTACATGTGATTGTCCGTCTCTTAAAGTCACTCTTACAAAAAGTGACCTAACCCAAGAAAAGGCTTAGCTCTGGCATTAGAGTATCAGAGCAGGAACTAAAGAAATGTTGTTATGACTAGCAGTGGGTGTTTTACTGAGAGGTATGTTCTAAAATGCATCATTAGTTTAATTTCTACAACTTCCGCAAGAAAAAATGTGCTTCTTTCCTAATCCATCAAGATAAAAAAGCAGTTATATTTAACAGCAAAATATTATTTGCTCACCTTAATTACAAAAATTCATATATCTGAACCCAGGTTATATGGATATTTGGGCTGATGGTAGAAAATTACTTTCAGTTATCAAGGCACTGTATTTATTCAAAAGAATAAGTGTTAATTTATTTTTCTTTAAACTTGTGTATTCATAGAAAATTCCATTGTGTAATTTATTTGCAGGTTTTTAATGCGAAAACAGCAGAGCTCTTGAGTCACCATCAAGTTGAGATACAGCAGAAATTCCCTAAAGAAGGGTATGAATTTTCTGTGTTTTTTTATTGGTTTGTGTACATTTTGGTAGAGCTTATGTATTTTTATCTATGAATTATCAAGACTGAAGTTGATTAATAATTATTCAGAACATAGTATCTGCTGTAAAAGACTCTGTGGTGGGAGAAATGGCATAAAACCCCCCTACATTGGGTGTCTGGTATGTGCTCTGAGTTACGTAAACTAAAAACACTTCATGTTTTACTCTGACCACTCATTAACATATTTAAACTTTAAACTTTAAAACTAAAGTTTAAATGAGACTTCAAGTATCATTTAAAGTGGTAAAGCTGGTCATTTTTACAATTTAATCATAGTCTTCAGCTTAGTCCATAGAAGTTGCTTGGTTTGTTCTCTGAGGTGTTTTTTTCATTTGTTTGTTCTTAACTGACCTACCATTTGCTGCCAAAGCCCTCTGTATAGAATAAAACAAAACAGAAGTTTTCTGCAGATGGTTTTGTTGTGAAAATACAGCTACTGTTTTAAAAGGTTTGAAATTCATTACACTTTTTCTAGATACATAAAACATACTTTGTAGTTATAATTGTGTTAAAATGCTGAGCTGTTTTTTCAGACTAGAATTTCTTTTTTTCCCCTAAATGTAATTTTTTGTCTTTTTATTAACTGGTCTTTAATGTTTATTAAAGATGGGTGGAACAAGATCCAAAGGAAATACTAAAGTCTGTCCATGAATGTGTGGAAAGGACCTGTGAGAAACTGCAACAACTGAACATAGACATCACTAACATAAAAGGTATTCCTAATACTTAAGGGTAACTGAGGGCTTTAACGTAGTCATAGCTGAGCAAGTCAGATTCTCTAGTTTTTAGGTCAATAAAAAGAAAGGTGGAAGCACGTGCTGGCCTCAAAGAAAATGTTAAATTGGAATTGAGAGACGTTTATTTGGGAGGAATAATGAGAAAATAAGTCTTTCATGTGTATTAACAATGCAAAATCTACAAAGTAGACTTAACCTAATCTTGCAAAATCACAGAGGCAAGTGATGAATGAAGAAAATCTGAAATTTAAATTAGGACTTATTGGGAAAAGCTAGTTTCCCTGTCAGTGTTGTTGCTGTCTCAGTTTGTGGCAAAAAAAAGAGAGATTTAGAGCATGTAGGTTAAGCAGCGAAAGTTGAGTGATGAGTTTTTAGAAGTACTATTTCTAGATTATAACATTAAAAAAATGGAAGCTTTTTATTTCCCATTTACTTTCCTCTTCTCCTTACCTGTTCCTCCATCCTCTCCACCTCTTCCTTCCCTTCTTCACCCCCCAAAAAGGGGAAAACAAACCTTCTGAAAAGGATACTTCTTTCTATTTTGTCCTGAAGCCATTGGAGTCAGCAATCAGAGAGAAACAACAGTGGTTTGGGACAAGACAACTGGAGAACCTCTTTATAATGCTATTGGTAACTACTATATTTTCTGAATATGTAATATCATAAAACGAGCATGTTGTAGAAAAATGCTTTCCTAGTTTCCTGTGCAGATCTCATTGTGGCCTAGCTTACTAACAACTTTTATTTTTTCATATGTGTCGTAAGCTGTGTGTTTGTATACACTACTGCAATTAAAAAAAAAAAAAAAAGCTATTCTGTTAAAATTATTACTTAATACTTAATAAATCTTTTCAGGGGCTTTTAACAAAAAACAATGTTCTTGAGGGGTTTTGTACATCCCTGGCATGTAATGAAGCTCTGCCTTAATGCCCAATCACTTCCCTTTAAATGAAGAAGCTGACTAAATTTTCAGGATGCTTTTGATTTATCTTTGAAGGAAGACATCTTAAGTAGGTTTAATGAATACTTATTGATTTGGATTTGTATTTTTAACTTACCTTGGCTTTCAGATTATGTCAGCTGAGAAATGGCAATTGTCTAGATTTGCTCTTTTAGGCCATGTCAAATGCCAGATTTAGTTTAGCATAGTATCGCTGAAAAAACGGGACTGTTCTATATTCAGATATAAGTTGTTAACTGGTTTATCTTAAGCCAAGCTGTACCTTGATAACTCTGACATAGCACTTTAGTTCAAAGTTTTCATAGGAATAGTAAATAATCAACCTGCTATTTGTTTTAACCTCTTAGTTTAATGAGAGTCGTCTGCTGTAAACAAAGTAGTCAGTTGCTTATGCTCTGATAAAGAAAAGTATATACTGTATTATGTGGAAAATCCTGTTTGATTTCTCAAATCATTTGTTCTTCTAAATCAAATCAGTTTATCTAACCATTTTTAATTTTTACAACAGTGCATTTAAAATACAATGGCAATACAATATTCTTTGAACTACGTGAAGAGCTAAAAATAAAGACAGGAATTTACTGGCAAGAGCTCTAGTTTTGTAGAAGCAGCTTGTACATGTCACTTTTCATGTATTAAATCAGTTGATCAGTTAATTTTATTCATGTTTTTAGTGTGGCTTGACCTGAGAACCCAGTCAACAGTTGAACGGCTTCTTAAAAGAATTCCAGGAAAAAACAAAGCCTTTTTTAAGGTAAGAGATATTCCAAAACATTTAAGTATTAGCTGAACTGTCATTGCTACAGTATATAATGTTTTGGAGATGCGTGCTTAAAATTCCCCAAAACAAAGTCAGTCAGTCAGTCGTAGCTTCTAGACCTTTCTTAGCTTGTCAAACAATAAAAAAATGTGCATAGTACTATATACTGATCTTCCTCAAAATAAGTGGTTAACACTCCTTACATACCTCACTAGAGAAGTTAAATGAGTAATCATTAATGAGACTTAATCATGTGCTACCTATCCAATGATAAGTAAACATCACACACAAAAATTAAGAGCAAGTACAAAAAAAAACTGTTTGGAAAATTGTTTTTGTGAAATATATGAACCTTTCTCATCTTATGCCTTAATATTGAAATTAATTGCAACCAGTCTGAGATCTGGGAAGATAGTTTATAAAGAGAAAATTCATTCTTTTTTTAATATGGGTAAATATATAACAATGTAGAAAATAAATGCTTGCAAAAAGGTATCATAATTCTTTTATTTAAATTTTCCTTGATTGATTGTATAAATATTAATACATTTTATATATTATATGTTTTCCTATAGGCAGGAAATGGATGTCAAAGAGCATATAAACTTATTTGACTTTTAAGTTCTAGTAGAATACAAATTCCATCTTTCATGTGTCGTGCTGCTCATTTTTTTTGTTATAACGTGCTGTCTAGTCATATGGAGATATCCTAGATAAGACAGGACTTCTGCAAACAACTATTTCCACATAAATGGTCTTTGAACTGCATTTAGATCAGCTTTGATCTTTGTCCATTAATGCACTGGTCATTTGTTTTTGATATTTTCAGGCTTGTGTATTCTATGCTTAGTACTTATTTAAATAACAAGTTTATGTAATTTCTGAGTTTTGTGTCTTGTTTTTTCACTTACTATCACCATTTTTATAGACAACTATATTATTAATGGAAAAAATACTTGCATGGTGTTTAAATGTTTGGGGTTTTTATTTTACAGTTTAGGACTGGTCTTCCACTTAGCACTTATTTTAGTGCAGTG
Organism: Burhinus oedicnemus; assembly: GCA_008921705.1. Taxonomy (NCBI): domain Eukaryota; kingdom Metazoa; phylum Chordata; class Aves; order Charadriiformes; family Burhinidae; genus Burhinus; species Burhinus oedicnemus. The sequence goes on from VFFE01009204.1 coordinate 341,201, forward strand.
AAACTTCGATGGCTTTTGGATAATGTGGAAGAGATTAGGCAAGCAGTTGATGATGGAAGAGCTATGTTTGGGACTATTGATTCATGGCTTATATGGGTATGTATTTGTGAGTTTATTATCACTCCTTTTAAAATGAATTTCCATATAATGCAAATTCCTGTACAAAGTAATGTGACACATGATGCCTACTGATCACACAGTAATGTCAATACAAGCCACTAACAAAATTCCATTAAATTTCCTTACAAGATGAACTTTTACTGTCCTTGTATCACTATATATATTTTTTTTAGATGCTTATGTGTAATTTACCATTTATAGGTTCCTGTAAAATTTTGTTCATGCTTTTGGAAAAATCTTGGACTTTAGAAAGGTGTATTAGCGACCTTCGCAATATAAGAATCCAGGAGGTACTGCCGTACCTTATTACCCCTCTCATGCCTTTGTTCCGCTATATCAGGTCTGCCTCTTTACTTGTTGAAGAAATATCAGAGTTCCCAGTCCCAAGCTGAAAGCTTTGTGAATTTAGAACTTTTTTTTTTGTAATTTGTTGAAGTAAACCTGTATCTTTTCTTGGCAAATACTGTTAATACTTTTTTTGTTCAGAGTTTGACAGGTGGAAAGAATGGAGGCGTTCACTGTACAGATGTAACCAATGCTAGTAGAACAATGTTGTTCAACATTCATTCCTTGGAATGGGATCCTGAGCTCTGCCAGTAAGCTCAGTTTTTCAGTAATACTGTTATTTAAATAGATTCTATAAGTGATGTGTGAAGAAACTCATTTAATAGTAAGAATCTCTTATCTAGACTAAGATCAGCAATTACGGTTGTATTTACTGTTAACATTAGTAATTAAGATTCATTGTTCTCCGTATGTCCAAATTACAACTGTTTGGATTAATTAAAAGTAGCAGATTTTTTTCTGTAGGTGGAAGACTGGTTCATGGAAACAATGACATTTAATAGTTTTTTTATTGCTTAATCAAATTTGTAAAGCAGATACAGTGATACTGTCCCTATTTTAAATTTAAATTTATTAACAACAGTATGATACACGTACTGATACTGTTGGGAGAAAAATGAATTCCCACATGAAAGAGTTGGATATGTCTTAAATATATTCAAATATATACTGTTTTACTCCATAATTCAGTGTCACATACTGTAACAAATGGAAAAACACATAGCAATGGATTAAACCCTAGAAATCAAAGTTCCTTTTATAGGTTTTTTTTTCTTTGCAGCTTAAACTTATTTAAGAAAATAAATGCAAAATGCGTTCTGATTTAGAACTGACCATATATATAAATTATTTTGTATTGTGTTCAGGTTCTTTGATATTCCTATGGAAATACTCCCAAAAGTACGAAGCTCCTCTGAGATTTATGGCCTGATGGTATGTTTTCTTTTGTGTGTGTGAAGTTAATCTTGTAAAAATATAACTATATCAATATAGATCTGACAGAATTTCCATAGATCAAGACTAATGTCTTTTTCTAGACCAGTATTGTTTGATTTATGATTAGTATGTCATTATCTACTGTTGTATAATATTATATGAAGTTGAATATTTGTTGTTTTCTCTTTTAAGTGTCAAATAGACAAAACAAGATGGGAGAAGTTTTTTGATTAGGATAAAGATTTGGTTTTTTTATTACAGTTATTACAGATAAACTGGATGTTGTGATTTTACGTTCTTTTTCCTCATAGTTCACCTTATTCTTTGCTAAGAACATACAGGCATTTTGTGATTAAGACAAGTTATGAGATTTTTATTTAAAATATAGCTAAGTTGCCTGAAATGTAAGTATTTTTGCTAATCTGTTAGTGGAGATGCTACTAGAAGTCATTGCTGACTTTTATTAATGTGAAGGTCAGATGAGAGTGAGGTGTATTAAGTTGAATGACTGAGGCAAATGGAAAAAAGATACTACCTGGCAACTGAAACAGAACAGCTGATCACTTTAAATGTGAACTTTTGTTTCTCTTCCTCTTTCCTTCCATTTTTTTATTTTTTCTTCCTTTTGCTGACTGTAGAAAATCTGTCCTAGCCTGGTGAGTAGAGGCTTCCATTAGGCTGACCACCTATATCTTATCCATTCTGTTCAGATGCTGTGCATTTCCATTGGTTTAAGGATTAGTAAAAGCACACTTTCTAAACCAATGCATTTGGTGGGTATTTCCAAATTTGAGATATTACAATTAGAGTTCATTCAGTTTCTAAAATGTAATCTGGATGTATGTGTTTGCCTTAATTTGCAGGCTGTTAAGTATTTCTTTTTATAGTGAAGTAAAAAAATATAGCTACTGGCTAATAAATGTTGGCTGTCTCATTTTATAAATGAGAAAAGCAGGCCATTCTGTCTACAAATATTCGTTCTATTATGGTGAAACATCAGATTCATGCAAGGGTTTATAGTGCATTTATAAACTCAGTTACCTTAAATCCAGTTAATTAAAATGAGAATTAAAGAAAAAAAGATTCATATTGGAAATGCACTTGCATGGCTTCACTGAAAATGCATTTTCACAATTGCACAAAGAAATAATTTAAAGAAAGAAGTAAAAATTGTCAGGATATAAATTTCTTATGATACCTATTGCAAGAATACAACTGAAAAACTACATGGTAGTGTTTGGAAGAAATTTTGTATTAGACTTAAAATGCTGTATCTTAAAAATGAGGCATCTATCTTTGCTTAGTGTGTCATCATAATCACATTTTTTTCTAGTTACTTTGCCATTTTGCACTTCCGCATTTTATACTTGACACTGACTGCACAGGTTACACTGAACCTAGATTTCTGTACACGATGATTTCAACAAAATTTATGTTAAGAATTGTTGAGGTGACATAAAGTATACCTGTAAATTTCCCACTCTTTGTTTTTTAGTGTTTTAGGTATGAGCTGCATTAAGCTGAAGTCTAAGGTGCACCTGAACTGAACCATGTTGCTACTTGACCCTTCTTTGTTTTCCTTTGAGCAATACAATTTGAGCTTCTTTTTCATTGCCTTAAATTGTAGTCATTGAAAGCTAATTTGGAGCTTTTCTTTCTTTTTTTGCAAATCAGAAATCTGGAGCTTTGACAGGTGTACCGATTTCTGGGGTAAGTCCTACTTCAACCTGGATTCTAGCATGAGAACCTGATACTGCATGAACGTATCTTCACTGGAAAAAGCTTTGAGAAATGTGAATCCTGCTACAAATTAAGTTGATGGTATTTTACTTCATGTTAAACATGAAGTAAACTTTTGAAGTTGAATTATTAATTGACTGGATTCTTCATTGTTAAGTTGAGGTCTGGCTGTGAAAATAGAGCTGACAGTTTTAATGTATATGTGTAGTGCAGTTGGAAATTTAGGATCTCTAAGTAAATGAGTAATGTTACAAAATGGAAGCAAGCTCTGCTTTATATATAATCCAGAAATGTTGGGCAGATTCTCAGTTTTTCCCAATACAACATGCATAAAGATAGTAAATTTTGATTTTGATTTCTTAAAATTTTTCACCATAAGTAGCACAACATATTTCATTTGCAGTTCTTACAAAGGGAAGAGTAGTAAAAAGCACATGTTGTCTCTATAGATTTTTCCTCACTTTTCATTACCTGCATTCTCCTAATAGATTAGAGTTACAGTTAAATATATCTATTCATGTTCCTTTTTCATGGATGTGGCTCTCTTTTCAGTGCTTGGGTGACCAGTCTGCTGCTCTTGTTGGGCAAATGTGTTTTCAAGATGGGCAGGCAAAAAATACGTAAGTTATTATGAAAGTTGTAAGATAAACAATACGTCACTGTTCTGTTTTGAATTTAGTATTATGTTCTCTTTCAAGCTAACTGCCAAATGCTTTTGTAATTACCGCATAACTACAGCTCTACCTTTTGACTGTGTTGACCTACAAAGTAAACAGTGTCCTGACTTTTATATAAAATAGTGGAGATATTAAAGTTAAATGTTTGTGAGGTATATTTTGGAACAAAGTTACTGTGAGGAAATATCTCTGTGTGACAGGAGGTTTTTCATTTTAAAATTCTCCAAAACACAGATTAAAACAGTTGCAATATCATATAAATTGTGACCTAAAGTTAAACAACTACAGGCCATGTAAGTTAGATTGCATAGACTTGAATGGCAAAAACACCACAGCATTGCTAGGTAGGAAAGGTTCATTTCAGTTGCAGCGCTTAGTTTTGCTTCTGTGTCTAGCTCAGTGTGGAGAATTTTACTTTTTTTTTTCTATTTCTCAGCCTGTTAGTATCCCTTGTGTAAAATAGCTGATCAGTTAAATCAGACAACTGGTGTAATCAAACATTCATTTGAGGAAAAGCTCTCTGCTTAAATGACTTACTGTTCCATTTACAACTGTGTGCTTAACTGAGCATGTAGGTACATACACAGGATTGGACTTTCACGGATTTAATTACACATTAATCTATACTTGTTGCTAATTAACCTTCACTTTATCTTTTATATTTATACACAAATTTAATGGTTAATGGCCTTGTATTTTAGTAAAACAAACATGGTTCTAAGTAATAATGTCACAATGTATTTTTATAAGAAATACTTTATAACACAAGAGACTTTTTGAAAAAAATCCAGATAAACCAAAAGGTAACAGTGAGGGTTTTTTTAACCTGTTTTTATTATTGCTTTACCGTTTTTCTCTCCAAGTGTAACTGAAGACTTTCTCAATACTATTTAAGCTATTAATTTTCAGGGTATTAAAAAGATAGGAAACTCATAATTTCTTAAAATAGGTTAGAGTGGATTATAAATATTTTGTAGTCCTTTTATTAAACTGTGTCCTTATATGTGTGTGTATGCACACATACATGTGGTCTGCAAATGAGAAACATGCTATTTTTAGATATTTTTGAACTGAGTATGTTTAAAGAAAACCCTCTTTGTGTCAGGAAAAAACTTTATTAAATTTTCCCCTTTAAAAGCTTGAATTTAACATTGTGAAATATTTATTTTATAAAGGAGCTTTCATAATCAGCTTAAATTGAAGTAGGTAAACACTGCCACCAAAGAGGAATTCACACTTTGTTTTTAGCCGTATCTGCTCCTTGATCGAGTATTATACAAGAAATAGCCAGAGACAGAGGTATGGGACTAGATTTTTTAGCTGCATGCTGCATTTAATCAACTTTGTGAGGATAGTTTTATCATCAGTTAATGGTGACATAACCTTCAAGGGGCAAAATGTGGTGTCTTGACACCACCCTGTCCACAGGGGAGTCATGGATTCATGAATTACAGTAACAGGTTATCCTTTAAACATCCTGGTTTTCACTTTCCTTTGCTTTCATGCTAGGTATGGAACAGGATGTTTCCTGCTGTGCAATACAGGTCAGAAGGTCAGTTTCATTTTTTTAGTTGTTCGCTTTTTCTTTTTCACAATCTTTATTTAGGTTCTTGAGTGCAACTATGTATTAGCCTTTCTTAAACTTACTAGCAACAATTATATTGCTAGAGATAAGGAAAAGTGCATATTGATATCTGAAAGAATAGAAAGTAAGGATTTGTTCAAGCTGTTTCAGTAAAACTCCATTTCCTAGCTCCTTAAGTTTCCAAAAAGAACTTTTCATACCAAGTTTTTTGCTCTTTCCTTTTATGTTTCTTAACCTCACCCAGAAGTGCTGAGTGTTGTGTTACTTAACTATATACTTTTCTCCTTGTATTGGCTATTTTATTTCTTCCTTTCGTTTTCTCCTATTGTTTCTTCGTAGTTGTAGTTGAATAAATAATGCAAAGCTTTGGCTTCCTTCTCATTCACATCTCCTTCTAAAGACCCCCAATTCTTTACTATAAGGAGGCTGGAAAAATCTGAGGCAGCTTGTGGAAATGAGAATTAGCACCAGCAATCTGACGGTTCCATCTTAGGCGTTTATTTAGAGTGACTGATAATTTGCTTTGTTTAAACTTTCTGTAGTTCATTTTTTTTCCAGTGAATGTTTTGTCTCTTGTTCATTATCACTCGAATATTTTTATTTAAATATTTTCTACCTCTGTTCATGCTTCACCTTTTCTTTCCCCTTTCCCCATTTAGTCTGTGTTTTCGGAGCATGGCCTTCTAACTACAATAGCTTACAAACTGGGCAGGGACAAACCTGTTTGTTACGCACTAGAGGTAAGTCCAGTAATTTCTTCCTTCTTGTAGGGATACATGTTCTTGTTTATTTCTGTTTTCTAGTATCCTTATGTTATCTTCAGTTGCATGGAAATCAAAATAGCTTTATGCTATAGCTTGTGTACCCGAACACTTATGTGTGGTTTTTGTTATCCCTATCTCCAATTTATATCACGTAATCTAATAAAAATATTTCTACATTGCATGATTTTTATTTTCAAGGAATGATGGCTAAAACATTTTTTTTGTTACACAGTCTTTCAAATCATTAATAAATGTTATAAATAAATAAAAATGAAAAATGTTTGTACCAAAATTGGTTTTAAAAAAGGGAAAAAATAGTGTTTCAGTTATCCTCTCATAATAAAAGGCATGACTAAATATCTTTTTTTTATTTATTTATTTCATTCTAATGGATTTTACTTCTAACTTTTAAAAATCTGAATCAAATTTCTGGGACAAGAATTCTCTAACAATTGAACTTTTTTTACGTACTAAGACTTAGGTGCCTACTTCCAGAATTTAGTTACTCAGCTCTCCACACAGGTCTGAGGGCATCCAAATGCTGTAGAAAATTGGATTTTTACTGTAACTTCAGGGTTTATTGTTCTATAGCTCTGCTTCTGAAGCACAGGTCAGCTGAGCACCTGTTTGACACCAAAGCTTCGCCAGGATCAATGGAATGATTTTTCTTCCATCTCTGTTGCTTAGTGGGTTTGATCTAATAGTTATTCTCAAAACACGCATACTGAATTCTCTGCTGCTATTGAGCTTTTGTAGAGAGCCTGTGTTTTTCATGTGAAACAAAGACAACACACAGGATTTTCTTTGCTGGGAGAATAGTTGGTGGCTTACAGTACTTTACTAGGATGTGGGAGGCTGTGTTCATTTCCTTTTCCGTCCCTAAGGAAAGTTGATCTTGCTTTTGCCATGTTCTGGCAGACTTCAGGGTTTTCATTTTGTGCAGTTGTATGAGAGGTTTGTTTTATGTTTAACCCATGTTCTCAAAGCAAGATCTGGAACTGTCTTGAGAGTGTTTTGTATTACTGCACGCTGAAACACATGCATGTGTACTTTGCTTCTTCCTCATCGCCAAGTCTTTAATAATATTCTCTGAAGAAACAGCTACAACAGAAGATATTCAGTGTTCTTTCTCCTTTATCAGTGCTGGAATCATCTACAATCTGCTGGTTGAGACACTTTTCAGAGAGGCAAGAAATGTAGATTCAGCCTTTTCTTTTAATCAGACCCATGTCTTGTAACTGTAATAGCTAGCTGGTTAGAAAACACCCCTGCTCCTTCTAGCAATGGCTTTGAATGAAAATATAATGCTGCTCCCATTTTACTTGAAGCTTAGTCTGGTAGACTTGAGGCTGTCCATTTGGGCTTTGGAGTGAGATGGGAGCCATGCCATTCACCTATGATGTGATGGAGCCATTCAGGGCTGTTTGCTGAGGCAACAGGAATTTTGCTAGCAAATGCAAGTGCCTAAAATTTCTGTCTGTTTGGGCATTTGTGTTTAGACTTCAGAGATAATCAGTTTTGTTTTTTTTAAATCAAAGCATAAAAATTTTAATTTGTTGGAAAAGGAAAGCTGAGGCTACTGGACCTCCTGACTAAATTACAGAGACAAGAAGACTCCTTAAGAAATGTCCTGGTAACTCCCCTCCATGGAAAAAATGGTGCAATGTGCACCTTTTCTACATGGAGCCTGCGTAACAGGCTACCATTTTTACATGGCAGTCTCCAGCTGCCAAGAAACTTGTGGTTTGGTTGTGAACATTCTTGGGAGTGCTTTAACCTGTGACTGTAAACCTGCAATTGGAGGCCGCAGCTACGTCTCCTCTCCAGTCTTGTAAAAAGGAACACGAAGCTCCCAGTTGTTGTCTCCTAATGTTGTAGTAATTTTGTTTCCTTCAGGGATCTGTTGCAATAGCTGGTGCTGTTGTTCGTTGGCTGAGGGACAATCTAGGTATTGTTAAGACTTCACAGGAAGTTGGTGAGTATTCACAGTTTGCAGCTGTTCAGTTTTTTAAGTTTTCTTTTCCAATGTCTTGATGTCTCTAATGTTGAATGAAAGCTCAAAATATTCACATAAAGAAAAGCTGGAATATGCATATATTTTTCAGTGTTTGAACAATTTGTTTTGCGTCCATGAAATCACTGTTTATTGATGTATGTGTTTCATACAGCATATCAATACAATCTCTGAAACACTTTGTCAGTTTTATTCTATTGCAATCTGTACTTTTTAGTAGTTTACCTAGCAAGCAGATATTCAGGAAGATACTATACTTCAGTGTATTTCCTGGTTTCATACAATATTGAATTTTCCAGAGCCAAGAGTATTTAAGTCTCTATTACAAAAGCCAGAGCATATTCGAACCTAAACCTACATATATTCATTCCTGTCATAAACATGAGAACCCGAGGCCCTACATACGCAATGATTTATGTAGAAGGCTTCATATCCATTGAGTTAGGGACCTCCATTTGCAAAGCTGCCTCTTGAAGGAATTGTGGAGGATGGTAATCTGTTTTGGGTAAGAATACAGTAATCCTTTAGCGTTTGGGTAGCTGATGTCTTCTGCTTGAGCTGAACTGAAAAATGCTGCTGTGTGACATTATAGAAACTAGGAATATATCAAACTTTGAAAAAAGATAAAATGTCGGAAGCATGCAAGTGTAAGTTTGAAAGTGACTGATTTAATGAGATTTAGGATTAAAAAGCAATTCATTACATTAATAATTTGATATCTTATTCAAAGGTGGAAAAATGTAGAATTAAAATTTTATGTAAAACTTCAAAAATTAAGCAAAAACTTAAAACATCAGTCTGTTTTTCTGTAAGAAAGCTTTGCAGATCATACAGAAGAATATAAACTACTGTCACATGAATTAGCCAGCTGTTGAAACACTACAGTACCTCTTGGCTTCACAAGTTTGACTAGATCTTTGGAAGGCTTGAGTTTCAAGAACTTCAATCTTCTCGGTGTTGTTAAAGTCATGTCAGACTTCATCATCTCTTCCTGTTTCCCTGAACATGTCCTTCCTTCTCCCTTCACTCCTTTTTTAAGTGGAGTCTGTATGAAAGTACTATTTTAAAAAGACTTTTTGAACAAGTTTTCCTACTTACTTTCTCTATTGCTACGCTTCTCTGATCAATGCAAACAATAAATTTACAAAAGCAGAAAAAAAACCCTTTCCTTTCTTGTTATAGGAAGGAGCTGCACATTAGCATTACTTCCTTTGCAGTTCTAGGTGTTTTAATATCGTTTTAAAATTTACAAATATTTTAATATTGGGCAGTTAAGATATCCAAAGTTATTACTCAGATATTAAGAAACTTCAGATTTCCTTGTAGCTGGCCTTGTGAGTATATACGTAAGCTGAGAATTTAGACCTCTAAATCCATTTGAAATTAATGGGAATTTAGTTCTGAACTCCCTTTGGTCTTGATCCAGTTTCACTTGCTTCCCTTGACTTAAATGCAAGTAAATTGTGACCTTTTGGACTGCTTTGAAGGTTGCATTCTTTACCCACAGGATACCCTTTGAAAACCTCACAGAATCTAGGTCAGAATATGGAGTACACGATTTTGGTTTTCAGTTTTGATTTTTCATTTTACATTTCCCACAACTCCCTAGGCCACATCTTCCATTCATATTGTTGCAAATGGACAACTAGTTAATGAGGAGCAGAGTGCCAGTTAGTTGTATTTTCTAATTGTGTGTGGCTTGATTATTTTTGTAGCTACCTAACATATTCTGAATATTTTCCCTATGTAAATAAAAACACCTTTAAGTGTCATATTTAAGTGTTGGTACAGTTGTGAAAAGCTAAGTGAAGACTGTTTGTGTGTGTGTGCATTAGAAAAACTGGCTGCTGAAGTGGGGACTTCTTATGGCTGCTACTTTGTGCCAGCATTTTCAGGACTGTATGCACCATACTGGGAACCCAGTGCAAGGGGGTAAGGATATGACTAAGTACTGCATTTTCAGGGAGATTGAATGATTTTACAAATACTGCCACTAGTCCTTCCAGGTATGTGAAATTGTTCTTTGTGTTCCTTTGATGTGTCTGGATACATCATCCTCTGTGGTATCTTCAAGCAACTGCTGTTTCTCTTTTGTATTTAATCTGCTCAAAACAGATTAAAATGCCCAGCTGCTACTGGGAGAAAAAGAAAAATTACCTAGCTCAGCTACTCACCCTCCTCTCCCCCCGGCTCCAAAAAAATAAGGGGGCGGGGGGCAGGGAAAACATTTGGGCTGGGTTGTGCATTTCAGAGGACAAGTACAAGATAGTTCTATCATTCTTGCCACTAATGGGGCCAGCTTTTTTTCTTCGCACATTTCTGGTTCTGAAAGGGTTTTCATCTCACTAAGGAGAAAGAGGAGGTCTGCATATCTGTGAGCTGTCAGGCAACAAAAGTAGAAAGTGAAGAATTTAGTGCTGATTAGGTGTTTTGAGCTCAGTTTCCTGTGGCTGCTGCATTCACTGTCTCAAATGAGACAGGCTACTTAATTCCTCCCCAGTTCTCTTCCCTCTCCTTCCCCTTATGTCCAGCTTTCTTTCCATTTCATTGAACACTCTTTTCTTCTCTCCTTCCAATCCCTTTCCTGATTGTTAAGACTTAACTAGCTGGTATTAGTTAGAGCTACTAGTTCGAACAATAACCTTCTATTTGCCTTTTCTGCTATTGCGAGCTTGCCTACTGTTGCTGGAATCACAACATGCCACGGGAGTCACAGAACCATAACAAATTTAAATACAAAATAACTTTCCTAAAGTGAGAAAAGACATCTTAAAGAATATCTAGTTCCCAAGGTTTCGAGTAGTTGCATCTTTAGAATTTAGATGCTTTCTGTAGGTAAGGAAGAAAAAAAATCTTTGAGTTAGATGTTTTTTACAGTTTTTCAAATCACAGAGCTTAACTTTTTAACTGTTAAAAGCTGATATTTGGAATGGTAACAACTAAAAATGTCCTTTAATATCTTTGAACTTGCCTGTATCCAGCACCAAATATTGCAGCATTTCTGTGTAGTTCATTACTATTCCTCAGATGTTGAAATAGAATAAAAGGATGAGTATTTGCTCTGCAGTTCAGAGTACTTTGACAGAATTCAGCTTACTCATGGTTAGATGTAGCATAATTTCCGTACCCAAAAATCTCTTTGAAGGTGCAGAAGCAGCTAATGATCAGAAGAGATCTGAAAACAATGTTAAGCATTTAGAGTACAGCACTGATCCAGCTGGGCTTTTCCTTAAGAAATGAAAGCACTAGAGTATTTTTTGGTTTTAGTGATAGGTGATATTATTTCTAAAGAAAAATCAGTTTCTTCTTCTTAAAGGAAGACTAGAATTTGTGTGTGTGTTTGCATGTGTATGGGTGAATATGCATCATTTGCATGCAGATTGGCAATAAAATTTTAATTTATGACAGTTATATTCATTGGGCACTGAAAGCATATTTGTCAGGAAAACAGGGATGAGAGAGTTTAGATTAAAGAGAAACAAGCTTTTTAATATTAAAAAGCAGTCCTCATACAATGGAACTGAATGAGCTTTGAATTAGAAGGCCTAGGTCTGAAGTAACGGTGTATGTCTGGTAAAGAAGTATGTCCTAACTGTTTGGTTTTTTTCTCTTCAACAGTATTATCTGTGGCCTTACTCAGTTTACAAATAAAAACCACATCGCCTTTGCTGCACTAGAAGCAGTCTGCTTTCAAACACGAGAGGTAAAGACAAATTAGCTCCTAAATTCATTGTAAATTAGTATGATAACAGAGACTGTAGCTCTTCAGGAAGAGAGAGGATTGAAAAGATTTAATGAAGATTAATCATATGATTTATATTGTACTTGGATGCTATTCTTCTCTTTATGTGGTGCTGATGTTGAAAAATTGTTCCTGTGTGTTTAGCTACAATGATGTCATTTGGTGGTACATTATTTTGGGCTGGCAATGCTGCTTTTTATCAGCACTTAACATAAGGTGAACATATTTTGTGAATATTTTGAGAGGCAGAACATAGAAACATTAAAATGACAAGGCCGGTGCCATAACTAAAAAGTTGCATTAGTGTAGGAGACTACATTTTATATTGTCTGTTGTGATGGAGGTGGCTTATGTTGCTTCCAGTACACAAGAACAAAAATAAGTTAAAGCAAGACAGCTACAAACATACCAAGAGAAATCTGGATTCCCTTCCTGCCCCATTACATCTTGTATTGCCTTAACTGATGTTCTACAACAGCAAACCTGAATTCTCACAGAAGAAATGAATCCTCTGACCAGATCAAAGAGGTTGATATCAGTATGTTCTGAGCACTAGAATTTTTATATCACCATCTACTATTAATTTATGCTCCCTGTGTTCCATACAAATACAGGAGAAAATGAAATCCCTAGACCCCAAAGGGTAACAATCAAACTGTGTTTTAAAATAACACCCAGCTAAAACTGTGTGAGAGGAGGAAAGCAGCTTGCTGTTTCTGTGATGACATAGAATAGAGTACTAAGTACTCATGTGGAAAAAGACAGCCAGAAATTTCACCCAGGCATCTGCTTTTGAAGCTGTGCTAACAGCTTCCAAGTCCTCAGAAAGTCATGAAGGAGCTTGGAAGTAGCATATATCTCTAATTCTAGTACTAGAAGTCAGGGTAAAGTTACAGAGAACTGAACTGATAGTCTAGTTCATTGCCTGCTCCTCTCTTTCCTTGTCCCTCCTCCCATCAATTCCCTCTCATGTGCCAGCTCAATGAACTTTCCAGCAGAAAATTATCCCTCTTTTTGCTGGGCTATTTTTCTGCTGGATTAATGACCTCAGCTGCCTCACAGAGGAGTGTAGCGAATGTCAGAACAAGAGACAGAGCATGTGGCTGGGAGTAGGAGAGAAGGGAATAAAGCTGTCAGACTGAGTGAGAGTGAAGTTAACTGTTTGAACAGATCTAATACTTTCTCATATTTTAGTCAATGTGCTTTTATGACAGTGACAGGAGTGCCTGACTAGGTCTCTGAACATGCTTAAATTAACAGATTAAGTCCTAGTGACACAAATAAAATATATGTTCATTTTTCAAAGATACATTGTTAATTCTGTCTTGCCAGGAACAAAGTTCTCTTGTTTTAATTCCAGTTAAAATGGAAGTCCTTTGTATCCTTCAGGAAAACCCTCAGATTTCATGTTCGTTGGAGTTTTTGCTTATTTCATTGTGCCATGCAGTCCTTCTAAGTCTCTGTTCCTGGTTATCCAAAAAGACCCTTCCTTGTCCAGACAGGTGATACTTGTTATGTATTTTCTTCCAGAAGGCATTATGGAAAAATAAGTAATTTTTCAATTCTAAGAGCTGTACAATGCTGTCATTGGACAAAACTTACATACTTTAATACCTTACTCTTCATCCAGCCTCAGTACAATAGAGATAGCAGCAGCATGATCATAATTTGTTTTGTTCTTTCATCCCTTCCTAATGTCTAGCATTCTTTTCAATTTTTTAAATCTCTACTGAGTACATGGTATGATCCAACATGCTCTTGCACAGTAGTAAACAGCCAGAGCCTCCAACAGTACGTGTATGTAAAGCTGAGATTGTGAGGCACTGCTGAATGGTAGAAAAGGCAAGTGAAATCAGCACAGACAAATGTAAAATGATACACATGAAGGAAATAAGTGGTGGGGAGCAGTACTAGCTTAGTACTGCCAGCGAATTTTGCTGCTGTTCTATGAATCCTCTTTTCCAAGTTATTACTAATGTATTGAACAGTGCAGGCCCATGGACAGATGCTGCCACTGTGAAAACTGGCCTTTTCCTCTTACCTTCTAGTTTTTAACCATTATTTATCCTATGGCAGTTCTTTTAGTTCCTTTAAAGATTTTCTGGTAAGGGAACTTGCTGACTTACTTTCTGGGAATGAGTAGAATCTATTGGACAACTCATCTCTAGCTTTTACTACCTTACAAACCTACAATTTTTTTTGTTCTTTTTTAAAAAAAACATGTTAACTTTTCCCAGTAAAGTTTGTATAACTGGGTACTTTGTGAACTACAGGACAGCACAGAATGCGTTGTAGTTTTGGTCTTTTTTGTGGTCTATGTTGCTTTGTCATTTAAAGCTGAGAAAAAGCACACCTCTTTTTTATTCAAATAAATTGAAAAATTATAAAGAGAAAATCATTCTGCATTAGTTAATTCCTAACTTTGTCAACAAAAATTATGTATTGACCTTAAAAAATGTAAATGAGGCATTTAATTGACTGCTTTTACAAAACTCTAGAAAACCCTCTATTCTGCATTTAATAGGTCCTTGTAGGATAATGCCGTGGTGTTACCAGTAGATAACGCTTGAGACAAATCTTACATTTTTAGGAAACCTTCTAAAAAGCGTATTTATAGATATCAGTGAATTAAATTCTCCACTCTTAGTTAATTATCCCTTGCAAACACTTTAACACTTTTCAATTGTTTTCAGCTATCCACTGTGCCCAAAAGAAGGAAACAATTTTACAAAAAATTACACTAACAGTTTATTTTTGCAGTCTATCTTGTGTAATGTAAAAATCTCAATTTTTGACAACTAAGTGAAAATATTTTAAGAGGCTGCTTTTTCAAAGCAGTTCAATGTTAGCAGTTCCTATTGAAGTGTCTTCCAGACTACCAGTTTAAACGTTTTAATTTTTCAGTTCTTTAATGCGTCAAATTAGAGAAAGTATCTAGACAGACTGTAATCAGCTAAAGGACTTCATTTAGTATTACTTCTTCCTTTGATAGCTTTGATAAATGTTGTAGTTGTCATCAGCTTTTCTTCAAAATTATTCTTCTCAGACCATATAAGCAACACATAGTCTAGATATATAGAGCATCAGAGGAGAAACATTTCCTACACTAGGATTTCTATAGCAAATAAAATGCATTTGCTGTGTATTAAACAAAACTGTATTGTCACTACCTCTGTTTTGCCCTCTTGGTATATGGGGTGGGGAATTACCTACTTAACAGTCTTCAACAAATGCTGAATTATCAGTATTTTACACTGAGATGGTATCATGGATTTCTCTGCAATTAAATCATAACATATATTACTCTTACTTAAGATTTTAGATGCCATAAACAAGGACTGTGGGATACCACTAAATCAGTTACAAGTAGATGGAGGAATGACCAATAACAAAGTCCTCATGCAGCTCCAATCAGACATTCTTTGTATTCCAGTAGGTAAGGTGGAATTACAACTCCTATTTTCTTTTTAAAGCTGAAAACAACATTGGTTTGTAATGGCTAATGAGGGCAAATTGGATTGCTTGCTTTGTTGTTGTTGCTGGTCTTTTGCTACTACTTGAGAATGTTGGGGTTTTTTTCAGAAAAAGTTTTTCAATCTTGCATCCAATTTTGAGATTCACTTTCAAAGAAAATCACTGACTTATTGCTTATGTTGAAATATTAAAGCACTATGATGGTATTGAACTTTAAAGTTGTCATATCAATTTCTAAACATGTTACAATTTTAAAATCAGTGAAATTAATTCTCTCCTGCAACATGTTGACCCTGAGAATCTTGGTGAGAGATAAATCAGAACTTTGCACCTCCACTGCTCATATTTTGCTCTTGCATTTCAGCAAGTAGTAAATACCCTTTTTTCTGTTCCCTTTTCCTGCACAAACCTTTGATTTCATTTACAATGTAAAAGAAGACCCACAAAACACATTGCCCATTCTGTTTCCTCCCACAGCAGCAACGAGGAAGGGAATAGAAGTTACCACAAAAGTGGGAATCTTGCAACCAGTTTTCTTGGCATGCATAATGTGAAATACAAACCCAAATGGGTTTGTTCCTCTCTGAGGCAAATGAAAGTTTACAATACCATTATTCTGATCCAACAGCAATGCAGACATTTTAGAAATTATCATGTAACACTTCTTTCACAGAAGCTCCCTAGAATAATAAAAAGGTTTTTTAGCTTTTGAAGGATGTGTTTCAATACACTAAAGCTCTTTCAAGACCTCACTTGAAACCTGGAGCATTTCAGTGTCAGTGAAAAGGGTGCATCCTTCTGAAGACATGTTTTAACACCTGTGGCAGATCCCAAGTTGCTGGAAGCAATACATTAGCATTCTTTAGGATGCAGTACGTCACTGAGTAACAAATAATCTTGCCTAATATGCAGCTTCTGGAAAACCATTTAGAAAAAAAACCATGTTGTCTCATGCATAAACATGAGACGCTTCAGTGGAAACTTTTTAACTCTAGAGATACTATAGCTTGTCTTTAATAATACAAAATACACAGGGCTCATACTATCAGTGCAAATACATAATTAGCAGATGAAACAATATGATCAAGAAAGTCAGTTTTTAAGGGATCCCCTGCCTGAAGCAGAGAAGCAGGCAGTTCTAGAATTAATGGAACAGATTTACCATTGACATCTTGGGGGTGGGATAGTCTTCTATAGCATCTGTGGAAGGCAAACAAGATAGTAAGTCCAGATGTGTAGCCTCTTTTAAGATGTCTTTTCTAAATATAAATGCTTTTAATAACACAATATCTAGAGCATGGGTACAAGACTGATAACTTAGCCAGTGATCACTGCTTTGAGGAGAGAGAAGACAAAAAACTAGCAAATAAAACCCAAAATGGGACTACTGTAAGGAAACTGATGGTTGAGGTCAACAGCCCTGCACATGGTATGAAAATGGGCAATTGCATGATTCAGTCTTGAAGGAAGTAGCGATCTGAGATATTTCAGACTTGGATGACTGTGGTGAAGTTAGCCTCATAACCATGTGAATGGCAGTATGAGGTTTGCAGTTGGTAACTTAGAAGAAGTGTACAGCAGTTGTAGAAAATATATATCATGCTAGATATATATGTAAATCTTCAGTTCTGATGTCATCAAGGTGACAAAAAAAAAATCATCATGGCCTTCTCTGTGATTTACTTCAGTAAAGCCATCAATGCCTGAAACAACAGCCCTAGGAGCTGCTATGGCAGCAGGAGCTGCAGAAGGAGTTGGAATTTGGAGTCTGAATCCTGGAGACTTGACAGCAGTGACATGTGAACGATTTGAACCACAGATCAACCCAGAGGGTAAAACCCTTTCATATTATCTAAGAAGTTGCAAACTTACTATTTTATGTCCAACAGAACGGGTTTTTTCTTTCTTGCAGTCCTAACATACTGATATAAAACCAGCTATATGTAAATATCCTCACAAATGCTGAAGATCAGCTTTGTAGTGTTTGGTTGAGAGAAAAGTGCATTTCACTTGCTGTTTTGTCCATTTATTGACTAGTAAGGTTGGAAAATGGTTAAAACAACAGAACTCCACAGAAGAATGTGTTGGGGTATTTTTCTTTCTTCTTTTTGAAAGAAGCTTGGCATTGGGCATTGCAGTTAGTAGCTTTTGATTTATAGCAAGTAAAATCAAAGAAATCTTGAAAGGTTTTTATTGAGAAAGATGTCTCTTAAAGTTCCTGTGCATTTGTGAGTTTTCACTAATGTAGAAAGGACAGACAGACTGGTTTTGGGAGACTTTTTTTTTGCCTTTAAAAAGCCTAGATTGATCATTGGTTTTTAGCTAACTATCTTTTCATTGGTTCTTAATTGTTTCTAGAGATGGAAAGCAAGTACTTGACAATTAATCCACGTGCAAGGCAAATGCATTTTTGTCTTTTCAATTATTTCCTAATTTTTGGTACAGAATTTTGTCTTACCATTTTGATTAAATTACTCTTATAATCCCTACTTCAAGATAGTATTTTCAACAGTGAAGGGCTTCTACATGAATAACAATTGCTTCATTTTGTCCTACCCATAAATCTTCTTGGTGAACATGCAGAAAATTGTTTTAAAGGTTTATTTCTCCTTACTGTGCATAACTGTGGGGTTTTGGGTTGTTTTGGTTTGGGGTTTTTTTTGTGTATTCAAAGCAGCATTTTATAATACTTGTTCTGTGCAGACAAGCTATGCTGTGGAAAAGAGTGGAAAGCTAATATTGTAGTGTTTCCTTTTCGAATACTTGTATTCATATGCATTGAGAGGCTTTTCTGTTTGCCGATTTCTCAATTTCAGAAAGTGAATTTCGCTATGCCAGGTGGAAGAAAGCTGTGATGAAATCTATGGGCTGGGAGACATCTGAAGCTCCTTCAAATGGTAAACCAGAAATTGTTGCAGGTCCAGTCTTATTAATTAGCCAGTTAGCGTAGGTAGTTAGTTAATCTTGAGTTTGGTGACCTTTTTTGTTCATACCGTCTCTGGACTATCCCACTGATTTAAAAATTACTACTTAAAACCACTGTGGAAACAAAGCAGGAAAACAGATAAGATAGTTCTTCCTCTTGAAAGGAGGGCACAAGCAATATCTTGCAGGGCTCTAAAAACAGAAGACATGAAATCAAGACTAACTACAGGTTTTGCAGAATAGCATTGGTTTACAAAAGAAAGAAGTCTTACCTAGAAGAAGAGATACAGCACAATTCTAAGAT
Source organism: Burhinus oedicnemus (assembly GCA_008921705.1). Lineage (NCBI taxonomy): Eukaryota > Metazoa > Chordata > Aves > Charadriiformes > Burhinidae > Burhinus > Burhinus oedicnemus. Next base: position 359,827 of record VFFE01009204.1, read on the forward strand.
AGTACAGGGATTTTTTAAACTTTCTTATACTATAACCTCATGTTGCAAAGGAGAAAAGTTTCATCCTGTGATTTTTCTTGCTATATCTTGCCTTTATTAGTTGCTGCATAGGAAGGAGGGGTTGATAGCCACATCAAAATCTGTTTGACCCACAAGGGCTAAGAGCAAGAAGTTACCATAAAATGAAGAATTGCATAGACCTATTGTTCACACGCAGAGAATATACAAACACTCTTGAGGGACTGAACAAGATCTTTCTTTTGAAGTAGAGGGCTTTTTCATCTGTCAGGTTTGAATTAAATAAAACCTGCAGTCTTCTATGATCTATAATTTGAATTTATATTTCAGCAGTATTTCAGGATAAGTTTTTAGTCTTGAATCATCCTACAGTACATCATTTATGGGCTTTATCTTCATTTCATTTCTCGTTTGTTGGAAAAACTATTAGAATGAAAAGCATTAAGTAAAGAATCCTCAAAATGTAAACTCCCCCCACAATCCACAGTTGCAGCCCTCAGGCTACATGAAGTCTCTTTATTCTTGAAAGTGAAAGCTGAAATTTTCCTTTTACCATCCTATATGTTGGTTTACATAATTTATTTAACACCATGGTTATATAAACAATTCTATCAAGACTATTTGTAAGGGAAACAGATAGCTTAGCATGAGTAACAAGATTCACTTCAGTATTGTCCATTATGATTTAGTAGCGTTACATCTAATCTCTCTGTTACGTATCCTAAAATCCCAAGTGCTTGATGCGTATCTTACTTACGTATCTTTATTTCCTTTTGAAGGATAGAAAATTCTGCCTTGCAGAAAATAAAACTAGATCTTGTTCTTCAGCTCATGTGAAAAGGGATATGTTTATCAGAACTTACCCTCAGTGATTATCTGGTTTAACACTGGGGAGGGGGTGGGGGAAATGTTATTTTCCTTAGTTCTTGCTTTGAAACTTTGTCTTCTGCCTGCTAGGAGTGTTTAAGATTGAAGAATACTAGAAATGGGCTCAACCTAGATAGTGCTAACAGTGGAATTTGGATTTGAACTCTTACATTGAGAGCCTGTTTTGAATTGTTGTGGGGGTTTGCATAATCTTTTTTAGTTTTTCTGCAAATGTCACTACATTTGTTACTTTTTGCTGTTCGTATGATTTTTAACACATATATTGCAATTTATATATATATTTCTCTTTTGATTTGCTTGACTGGAAACACCCTCCCCTGGATGACATCAGGTGACACTAGTATCTTCTGTAGTCTGCCTTTGGGTTTTTATATTATGAGTAGCATGATAATGTTAATCGGAGCAAAGTACGTCTCAGGTTAGTTATTATTTGAACTAGATCCCTTTCAAAGCTATCTACACTAGTTGAAGTGTTGGGGTTTTTTGAATTCCATCTGTTTATTTTTAGCAAAAATGACTGATGCTTTTTGTTGTTCATGCACACGAGTGTTTGAGGGTGCGAATTAGACATATGGTACCTAAGGAAACCAAGTGAATGCCATCTCGAATTCATCCTCATGTGCCATGAAATTCATAGTTGTTAAATGCACATGAAACCTTGAACTCTCCCCTCCCTTTGTCTAGCTATGCAGACTGTACACAGTTTATAAGAGGGATCTGGGTTGAGCAGCCTAGCAGTTTTGCATTGCCCGCATTACAGTGTGCATTGCAGTTAGAACAAGGTTCCATCCTTTATCCTCTATTTCTTCTTATACCATTTAAAATTATTGTGAGGATCTTGTGTAAATAAAGTGAAGACTTTTCTTCTGTCCCTGAAAGGCTTCATGCACTCCTTTCATTTTTCTGGTCCCCTTGGAACTATTACATGGTTAGAAGTCTTCATCTACTAAATCTATAGAATATTCTTTTTGCACTTTGCTCTTGATGGATAAGTGAATGAATTTTGTGTAAAGAGAAGAGACCCTAAAAGGCCTGTGTGCAAAAGTGGGGAAAGGGACTGTGTGCATATGCAATGAAGATGCATCTTCAACCTATTAATATATGTTTTATTTTAAATGAAAGTTCTTAATATGGATAATGGCGTTAGTTACTTATGCCAGAAGTAAGACATTTCATTAAGATATTCTTATGGTAAGAAAAAGAAGTTTATATGGTGATGTCGTTTGTTCTTTGTTGTTGTGTTTTATAATTTCATTCCAAAGAAAATATTTTACAGTATAGCCATTGTTGCTGCTTAGTAGGATTTTGGGGGGTGGCTGTTCAGTTTTCTTTCTTTGTTTTGGTTTTGGTGGGGTGGGCGGGAGATATTAATTAAACAGACAATTGAGGACACATCTGTGATGATGTTTTTGTATTTTGTTTCTCTGCATTCAGCCTGAATTAACTATTCAATTGTAGTTTTCCTTGCATGGAAGAAACTGCCTGAGCTTGTAGGAGAACTAAAATCAAACTAAACAAATGCTAGGCAAAAAATCAAACTGAACAAATGGATTGACATTGATTTACTAACTCTGGAATGTATCTGTGAATAAGAACAATCTTGATTATGCAGAATAAAATAAAACCAGCTATGAATAAGTGGGTAAATTTTTAACAAGATGAACTAAGCAACTTGAATATTAATTCCAGGTCAAGGTCTTCACCACATGGATGATACCTGAATGATCAATGTTAAGTGGGTAGATAAGCAAATTAAATTCTGGGTTTATTGCTTTTTAAAAACAACTAATCAGTAACCTGTGTATAAATATCTAAACTTGCACTGCTGGAACTCATTAAAAAAGCCTTTTTTTTTTTTTCCTCCCTTCGCTGAGCTTGTCAGTGCCTTTCTGACCCACAAGTGGAAAACATATTAATTTCAACTCACTTTGGCCTTCAGACCCCATTTTTGCCCTTGTTTTCAGATAACAGTAACCATAGATATAGTTATTGTTACTATATATATATAGTTACTATATATACCAATATAGTTACTTTATATACCAATTTGTTGGTATATTGTTTACATGGTAAGCTTGAGGACAGGAGAAGTTGCAAGAAATTTCCAGCTCTTATTTGTTTTAAAAATGATAATGTCTAAAAAGGAATAGCATCAGTGATGATATGTACAGTTTGTAGTTTTGCTCAGCTATGTGTTAGGGTAGGACACGATATACAGAATTTGTGCTTCTGATTGTAGCAGGGCTGCTTCCCCCTTAGATATTTACTCTCGTAAACACCCTTTTGCTTTTAAAAGTCGGAACTAGCTGACCAGACTTTCCTTCTAATTCAGTACAGGAACTCCATTAATTAATTTGTTACATTTTAATCTTTTAATGAAACACTAGAACTCCAACACAGTCATCAGTGTAGTAGGTTTGAGCATTGAATCTACTGAGGATTGAATTCATCCATCATGTGCTGAAACAGCAGTAAGTCTTCCATGACAACAGTGCTGTTACTGAACATGTCTCTGTAGGGCAGGGCCATGATTTCACAGCTACTGAAATGCGAAGGAAAAATCTGCTGTGGCAGAATAGAGAACACTAACGTGACAAAAACCCATTTACAGAACTGCTAAACTAACTGCCTTTTCATGCAGCACCTGATGACTGAATATGAAGAACAATACTGTATTTCGTGATATCATTTCATAATTTCATCAAAATCAGGTCAATTACTTGTACCTTATTTTATGATCTTCATTCTTCTTCTCTCCCAGGGGAGAAAAGGGCAATATTTTGGTTTATTTCACTATTAAAGCAAGTTGTATGTAGCAACTGGAGTCCTTATGCTAAGATTCTGTTAAGTTTTTCCCACTAATTCAGGAAGTGGACATCTGAGAGATTTCAATGTATTCTGTAGCTGTACTTTTTTGAGGGGTGGAAGTTAACTGAAAGTGAGACTATATTTTATTAGACTCAAATTTAAAGAAATGCCTTTGCATGCTTAAATTGGCACCTCTCAAATGAGGTATAAGTGGGGATCGGCTATATATGGGATCTTACGTGACATCTGGGGTTCTTTGACTTGATTCTGACAGAATAAGAAAGATGTCAGTGCTGATAGTAATACTGTATTCTTCCTGCTTAACTTTCTGTTTTTCCTTTTTAGTTCTTGTGTTGTGGTAGTTACTGCCAAATTGAATACTAATTTACATATAGTTTGAATACTAATTTACATATAGTTCTGCAAGTTAGTTGCAATAATATTTCCCAAATTTCTGAAAGCTGAGCTCATATTCAGAAAAAAGTAAGCTTACAGTACCTTCTTTCAATTCTTCTACTTGTTAAAAATTTACCCATCTTAATAGTGTGGTTTCTTCTCTCCTACTATATGCACATGCCGCACACTTAAGTGCTGGCTTATCTGGTGTCACAAATAATTTGTAACCACATTAATTGAAAACAAAAGATGGCTATACTGAATTCCTCGTATAGCTCAGCTGTGTAATAGAGTGTTATTAATGTTTTAGAGTAAATTCTATGTTACTAATGCATGCTTTTTCTTATTTAAGGTGCTGGTAAATGAGACTACTTAGTGGACTTTCTGGATGCAGCTGATTTTTTTGTTTCGTTTTGTTTGTCGCCTGAAGAGATTCCACCACCAATGTGATTATACTACTTGTGTGACTAAATCCATTCTTCAACCCATCTGTTGCCAGTCCCTGAGTCTTCAGCCATTCATTACTCTGCTCCCTTACCCATCAGCTCCAACTGCACTGGAGGCCCTTGCGTGGACCATCTCACATCATCCTCTGAAATTTCACAAGCCCTAGCTTTGTTTGAGAAAGTTAGTATAACAAAACCCTGCAACTTCTGAAGTAATGTCAGATGTTTAGCTTCCCTTTTCAGGGTTTTGGTACTTTATACAACACATTGCAGAAAGTTAATGATGCACTATAGAACTTTGTAAACATCTTACAATTCTTCCAGCTGCTGTGAATTACCTTTCATATGTCTATATTTGCCAAAGATGTTTTACTGTAGTGGCCACCGGTCTGAAACACCTTCAATGGTACAAACCTTTTAAACACTAGCTCAAAATCTATTATCAGCAGCACATATCGCCACCGGTTTGGCAATGAAAAGGTTGCTGAAGTGATCCACAGAGCACTGTTGAAATGATCAATTACGAAGTTAAAACATTTGGTTTGGCTTCTAGCCTATGTAGTCAGTTTGCCCATTTTAAGTATTTAAGACACTACAGGTCCTGTAGCTGTACCTTTAAAGAGGTAGGAGTAGATAGATGTTTTGGCTAAGGCCATGTTTCATGTTCTTGTGCTTTTGTGTTAGTTTGGAAAGACAAACTTGATACAGCATGCTTTTGACAAGACAGCTTCTTGTCTCTTAAACTCTTAAAACTCTTAAAACTACCCTGTACAATGCACTTTTCTTGACCAATACTGTATATATTCTGTCAACCTGCTTGAGGATATTTTAGTGACTATTGAACTTTTGAAAGTTGAAGCTAACTTAGTTTTCCTTAAATAGGGTCCACTCCAAATCAAATATCAGTGCTTTAGTTCTTGATCTCATTTAGTATATCTCAGGGACCAAAATCTCCCTTTCAGTTTCCATGTCCATAGTTTTAACAGCAAGTTGTTGCAAGATATGCTGGGACAACCCAAAACCCTGGCTTGGAAGGGTAAGCACTTGGCATCTGAAACGGGCCACTGGAATTCACAAGCAACATGTGTGACAACTAAGTTGCGTCCACTTTGAAACTTTTTGTCCTCCACAGGTAAAGGAGTGAGGCAATAATCTTATCTTCAGCTTTCCTGTTTGTACCAACATCATGACAAATGCCAGCTGTATTGGTTGGGTCAGAGAAAATGTGTGCTTGTATAGTGTCACTATATCAGTATAGAATTCAAGGTTAGATGTGGGAACAACATGGAGAATTTCAAAGATGTGTTTAAATGCACTAGGAGTTAAAGGGAGCGGTTTTTTATGTGCGTTTGTTCTTAAAGATTTTTGTCTTTAAAAAAATAGTCTTTAACAAAATTTGGTTTTCTTTGTTAAAGTGTGATTAGAGGCTTAGTTTTTAAAAAGATGTTAAATATGTGTGTGTCTGAAGCAATGGATTGCACAGAAGTTCAGGTCTGTACAATATATTTAATATCAAATGCATATTAATTGCCTTTTTATTGTCAAGTGCAATGACCTTTGAAAATGTGACTTTTAATTAATTAAGAAGTTAGAGAAGGAACATTTTTTGTCCTGTGGTTGCATGTGTAAATTCAACAGAGGGGATTTTTGTGCACAGGTGAAAATATAACAACATCATTCAAATCCCATATTTCCTATAAATACTCAAATGTGAGGTGTGACAACTAAAATTTCTGGGTTTTCCAGTTTGTATTGGAGAGGTGAAGAAAGAGTGAAAAATGAGCATGAACCTATAGAAAAATCTTTATCCTTCTTACCTTAACTCGGAGCTGTACAGATCCCACCTTACCCCAAGGAACAGGAGTAACAGCAGCCTTGGCAGCACACACCTCCAACACTGGACTTGTGAGTACGACTTCTTGCCAAAAACACTGAAGCACTGAACCTGGGAACGATTAATATTGAAGTGTTGCCTTTGCCAGTGATGTATGCGGCAGGGGGAAGGGTAGCACATAATAACTGGAGGGGGGGGGTTGCTGCTTTTCTGACTTATCTTTTACTGGGAAACCCAGTTCCTATTACTTTTTCACTGAGTAAAAATTGTTATTTTCAATTGCTGTTGCAAATATTTTTTAAGAATTTCACACCACTGTTAACTTTCTACCAACATAGTTGAAATATATTGTAAACTGCTTGTTGGGGGGAGGGGACAAACTGTTGAAAGTTAGCTTTTTGTGAAGCTGTGATTTATTTTTTCTATAAATTACCAGATTTATAAATTCTTAATTGAGGAATGCATTAACTTGGTATTAAAATACCATAAATAAATTGATGTAAGCTGTCAGTTTATTCTTGCATGTTATCTTTCAGATACATTTTCATTAATGTTTTTTACATGAGGCATTAGTATACACTGATGCATATTAAACAACAGAGCACCCTCTTTAAGTATCACGGACACATGCTTTAACTTGCTTAGATATATGGCTCAAATACATGCAGGACCGCGTTCTGCTTTTCAGTGATATATTCAATTTCAAGGACTGGATTAGAAATTACATTTCCTCAAGTCTCTCCATATTCAGGAGAAAGTGGGAAAACAGAAGTAAAACAACGAGAAGGAATGCAGTCGTAATACAGGTTTGATCCGAAGGTCTTGGAACAACATTGCTTGGTGGGGCCAACAGGCCAAACAGTTTTTGCTTGTATACTGTGGTCTGATAATTGCTACAGCTTAAAAAGCCATTATGAGGTGGGGGAAGAAATGTTCATGGAATAGAAAATATTGCTGGAGGCACTAGCCAGGAGCATAAGGTATTTCTGTTGTTTTAAGACTGAAGCATGGGAGCATGTGTATGTGTGGAGGGTATGTGTGTGCAGTGTGCTTGCCAGATGCTTCTTTATTCTGTCTCTATGTAGCTCCCAATTGTATTCTAAACATCTATTGCTGCATAAGTATACCAAGGATATACCCTTCATCCATAGTCTTTACAAAGTCTTTGGTCCCCTATATAATGTGAGTCGGAAACACCACACACGCGCATACACACACACACAAAAGGCATTTAAATATCATATCAGCACAGAAACTTTAGGTAACATATTATTACTCAATACCAGACTTCTGCCTCTGCTTGTGAGACTCTAGAGCCTTCCTTTCACACGGCAAAATTACAGCCTTCGCCTTAGCTGCACTGCACAAGAGCGTACTCAAATTTCATAATTCATCAAGCTGGAATATTGTGAGATGAGAACTTTATAATGCAATTAGTACTAGAAATTTATATGTATAAAGAATTTTTGTTCAATGTAAGCTAATACAATGTCTAGTCTATTACTGGAACTCTATAGAAACAAGCATCTTAATATCCGTATCAGCATCCAAGCCATAATCTTTCCATCTAAAGAATCCTAGATCTGTACCTATTGGAATGCCGTCCCATTAAGAGCTCTAACACAAGCCTCGTATGGGTTGGTTTTTTAATTAGTACAACTGACTGGCATTTATGGAAGTAATAGTCATCAGTCCTGGAGATAAGGGCAGGTAAATGAGTAGCAGCCCTTTAAAGCCTGGAAATGACACAAGAACATTGCTGGAATGATTTTCCTACGCTGTCCAGGGGGACCTCGACAGGCTGGAGAAATGGGCTGACAGGAACCTTATGAAGCTCAACAAGGGGAATGGCCAAGTCCTGCATCCGGGGAGGAACAATCCCATGCACTGGGACATGCTGGGAGCCAACCCCCTGGGAAGCAGCACCTCAGGAAAGGTCCTGGGGGTCCTGGTGGGCAGCAAATTAACGTGAAGCAGCAACTGCAGGAAAGAAGGCCAACAGCACCCTGGGCTGTATCAAGCAGAGCATCATCAGCAGGTGAAGGGAGGTGATCTTACCCCTCTAATCAGCCCTGGTGAGACACACCTGGAGTGCTGGGTCCAGCTCTGGGATTGCCAGTGTGAGAGAGACACAGACATACCAGACTGAGTGCTGTGATAGGCCACAAAGATGGTTAAAGGATCGGAGCATCTGCCATATGGGAGAAGCTGAGAGACCTGGGACTGCTCAGCTTGGAGAGAGCTCAGGTATAACCACCTGATGCAGGGTGTAAAGGCAATGGAGCCAGACTCTTCTCAGTGGTGCCCGGTGACAGGACGAGAGGCACGAACTGAAACACAGGAAATTCCTTTCAAACAAAAGAAAACAATTTTTTAATCAGGGTGGTCACCCACGGGAGCAGGTTGCTCAGAGAGATTGTGGAGTCTCCATCCTTCAAGATGTTCAAAACCCGATGGGATATAGCCCTACTCTCACTGACCCTGCTCTGAGCAGGGGGTTGGACCAGAGGATCAGAGGTGCCCTCCTGCCTCTGCTGGTTTGTGAGTCTGATTAGGTCAGTCACAGCTTGTCTCCAGCACAGGCTGAAGGCTTGAGCCACCTAATAATAAAGGCCAGGGAAAAGGAAATTCTAGTTTATTTGGACAAAACCAGTTGACTTTATATAAATCAGTTTTCACCCACTGTTGTACTTCAACATAATTCAACTAGAGTTATTACTATATTACCCTATGTATGCATTTGTTTTGGAAGAGTCAGCCCTATTGTGTGGGCTTATTAGCTCCCTTGTTTTAGTTTTGAGAGATAATCTTTTAAGTAGTTGCTAGTGGGAGTTTAAGCGGAGTGCCTGTTTTTTGGATTCGTGGTTGCTTTAGTCTAATACCCTGTTTTTCATAGGGAATTATACTACTAGGTGCTTCAAAGCAGCCCAAAAGACACATATAACATATAACATGCTTCCAAAGAGACCACAATTTAATTGTAGTTAGCAAAACCTAAAAATACGGGTTCATTAAATTTTTGTAATGGGAAGACATCTGTTTGGGAGTTGCTTTTTGTCTGTAGTGTTTTTTCTTTAAATCCATGGGCTGGTGATCTGGGGGCTCTTTCTCTGACTGTCCTTGAAAGGACATTCACTTCAGTTGGAAGGATCTCCTGCATCGTTACTTTTCAGTTCTGCAGGGATGGAGCGCTCTGAGAACTGAAGAGCCAGCAGCTCTCGTTTCCTGATCGCCTGACACACTTGTCGAGTCTTGTGCAACTAGAAAAGAGCTTGCAGGCAGGCCAGCTTTGGTGATCAGTTGTCACTGTCTAGAACAAGCGTTTTCCCTCCCAGCTCTAAAGCCGCTGGAGTTGTCTTCTATTTGTTTTGGCAACAGGATGGGTTAGTCAGCGTGCTCAACAGCACCCACATTTCCTATGCTACTTCATAAACAGCTTCAGGAGTTTTGAGTATGTTACTTCAGCTACTTAGTTTTTGCTAAGGTGTCTGACTACATCAGCCCTATCTGCCTTCCTTGCATATGTTGTCTTGCAGGTGAACAGATTACTGAAAACCTGCCATAGAGCTTGCTGTTTGGTACAGAGGAACTCAAGATTCATTGGTGTTCATGAGCACAGAAATCCCTTCTGTATTACTACTCCAGAGTCAGCTTACACTTGAGAGGATGCATAACACAAATATTAATGCCCTCCCCTTCGTGATGTTTCAGTATATCAACATCGCTTTCTTCAACAAATACTAAAGCTGAGTGTTGCCCCATTATGAAGGAAGGTTACTTGAAAAACTGTAAATAGCTTCAATCACCATCTGTTGTTTATAACTAGAATCTAACTCCAAGTCTTTTGTGGACAGCATTTTCTGGAAATGAATGTGCCAGTGCTGCTTGTCAACCTTGATTTTTCAGGGAGAACTGATTCTTCAGTTGTACAATTCTGAAGAATTGATTCTTCAGCAGAAGAAACTGCTTTAAGAAGAAGAAAAGCTTCTGGAGCTCTCACACTACAAATACTGGAGGCATTAGATATTCTTCAAGTTTCTTGTTTTAGGAAGAAGGGGAAAAAGACAGAGGAGTGACCTATCTGGAACGTGCAAGAAGCAAAATATGAGATGATAACTTTAATATTGTTCTCTACATAATGATTGTTATGTCTCAGTTAAACTTCAAGACACATATTATTAAGGCTCTTTGAGACACTCCCCCCTCCCCAGGAAGGAGATTTGTATTACCAAGGCAAGCTATTCTTATTTGGACTCTAGTTAGTCTTCAGCAAGGTGCAGACCACTTCATGTGTGACATGATGCTTCTGTTCTGTGACCCTCTAATACATAAGCCTTAAAGTAAACAAATTGTACCTTACCTTGGGTTGGGTTTCAGCTCACTGATGAACTTCCGACTGAAGTGTTGTCAAGGGCTGTCATACCCAGCAGCAGGTTTCAGATCATGCGATCATTTCTTTGATTGTTACCAGTCTTTCTGTTTGACTGCTGATATTGCACCAACAAACAAGCGTATACAATGCAAGGTTTGTCAAACTTCTAAACGTTAGGTGATGTTAAGTAAAGTTTGTATTAATTAAATCAATTAATTAAATTAAACATATTATAATAGTGCTGAAAGATTTTATTTGCTAATCTTGAAATAGGTTATTTGTTTATTCGCGAGTATGTGAAATACCCAGTCCCAATTGATGTGAGATGAGGCATGTTGTATATTGGAACGTGCAGGTATGGTTTTATTATTTAGTGGGTGAGGTAAACACTTAGGAAAGGTAGAAAAAAAACCATACCAGAATTTTAGCAGTTCAGAAGCCAATGTAACACAATAGTAGCTCAACATAAGAAGCAACAGGATGGTTAAAGGTCGTAACAGTAGGATGATACTGGTTTACAGAATATCCTTGAAATCTGAAATTATTGGAAGATTTTGTTATAGCTTCATTTTAAAAAAAAATCAGTTATTCCCAGTTGCTTTTCAAAGTAGCATCTGTTGAAGCTGTCACAGCAGCATTTGGCATAGTATTCTCAAAATGAAAATGTTGAAATTGTAATTTAAATATTTATGCAAAACCATGCGTCACAGCTGTACTACCTTACAATAGAAACAAAGATAACATCAGCATATGAGCAGTTCATTTACATGCTGTAAATCAGTACTGCCAAACTAGTTTGCAGTAAATGGGTAGTACTAAACACATATGAAGAAAGACAGTGAGGTCTTTCATAATAAAATGAAAAACAAGAGGTGTGGTAATTCTTGTTTACAGAAATTCCCCTGAAATTGTTAATGTTATGGATTTTCACCCAAAAGTCATGAAGTTCCAGTACCAAGGTTACGCACAGACCTAATAATCCATTAGCACAAAGTAGCCATAATGTATAATTAGGTAATTTCTTTCTCTCTATGGATATTTAATCTTGGACGCTGCCTAGACTTTGAAATGAACTGATGTTTCATAGTGAAGAAAACAGATGTAAGTAGGATCCATGTCTCTCTTTTTTTTTTTAATTTTGAAGTTAGAGCTTTTGTAGTGCATAAGGCATGGGTTCTCATTATTGTGATGCTTGAAATTACACTGAACTACAACCTTTGCACAGGCATCTCCAAGATACAGCATCACAGAATCACACAATGGTAGGGGTTGGAAGGGACCTCTGGAGATCATCTAGTCCAACCCCCTGCCAAAGCAGGTTCACCTACAGCAGGTTGCACAAGAATGCATCCAGGCGGGTTTTGAATATCTCCAGAGAAGGAGACACCCACCTTTTAGATATTTATAAACATTGATGAGATCCCTTCTCAGTCTTCTCCAGACAAAACAGACCCACATCTCTCAGCCTTTCCTCATAAGAGAGGTGCTCCAGTCCCCTAATCATCTCTGTAGCCCTCCACTGGACTCTCTCGAGCAGTTCCTTGTCTTTCTTGAACCGGACACAGTACTCCAGAAGTGGCCTCACCAGGGCAGAGTAGAGGGGGAGGATGACCTCCCTCGACCTGCTGGCCATGGTCTTTTTAATGCACCCCAGGAGACCATTGGCCCTCTTGGCCACAAAGGCATGTTGCTGGCTCATGGTCAACTTGTCCACCAGGACTCCCAGATCCATCTCTGCAGAGCTGCTTTCCAGCAGGTCAACCCCTAACCTGTCCTGGTGCATGGGGTTATGCCTCCCCAGGTGCAGGACCCTACACTTGCCTTTGTTGAACTTCATGAGGTTCCTCTCTGCCCAACTCTCCAGCCTGTCCAGGTCATGCTGAATAATGGCACAGCCTTCTGGTGTGTCAGCCACTCCTCCCAGTTTTGTCTTGTCAGCAAACTTGCTGAGGGTACACTGTCCCCTCATCCACATCGTTGATGAATATGTTGAAGAAAACTGGGCCCAGTACTGACCTCTGGGGAACACCGCTAGCTACAGGCCTCCAACTAGACTCTGCGCCACTGATCACAACCCTCTGAGCTCTGCCATGCAGCCAGTTCTCAATCCACCTCACTGTCCACTCATCTAACCCACACTTCTTAATCTTACCTATGAGGACGTTATGGGAGACAGTGTCAAAAGCCTTGCTGAAGTCGAGGTAGACAACGTCTGCTGCTCTTTCCTCATCCCCCCAGCCAGTCATGCCATCATAGAAGGCTATCGGATTGGTCAAGCATGATTTCCCCTTGGTGAATCTATATTGACCACTCCTGATAACCTTCTTTTCCTCTACATGCTTTGAGATGACATCCAGAATGATCTGTTCCATCACCTTTCCAGGGATGGAGGTGAGGCTGACTGGCCTGTATTTTCCTGGGTCCTCCTTCTTGCCTTTTTTGATGACTGGCATGACATTAGCTTTCCTCCAGTCCTCAGGCACCTCGTCTGTTCTCCAGGACCTTTCAAAGATAATGGAGAGTGCCTTCACAGTAACATCTGCCAGCTCCCTCAGCACTCGTGGGTGCATCCCATCAGGGCCCATGGATTTGTGGGTTTCAAGTTTGCCTAAATGATCTCTAACCCAATCATCCTCAACCAAGGGAAAGTCTTCCTTTCTTGAGGCTCCCTCTTGTAGCTCCAGGGTCTGGGATTCCTGAGGGCCAGCTTAGCGGTAAAGACTAAAGCACAGGCAGCATTCAGTAGCTCCACCTTCTCTGCATCCTCTGTCACCAGTGCACCCTTGTTCAGCAGTGGGCCCACATTTTCCATAGTCTTCCTTTTGCTACTAATGTACTTGAAGAAGCCCTTCTTATTGTCCTTGACATCCCTTGCCAGGTTTAATACCAAGTGGGCCTTAGCCTTCCTAGTTTTGTCCCTGCATACTCTGACAACATTCCTATATTTCTCCCAAGTGGCCAGTCCCTTTTTCCACATTCTGTAAACATCTTTCTTCTATTTGAGTTTTTCCAGAAGCTCCTTGCTCATACATGCAGGTATCCTGCATCCTTTGCTTAATTTCTTACTCATAGAGATTCACCAATCTTCAGCTTAGAGGAAGTGCTGCTTGAATATTAACCAGCTCTCTTGGACCCCACTTCCTTCTAGAGTGCTAACCCATGGGATTCCTTCAAGTAGGTCTTTGAAGAGGCCAAAGTCAGCTCTCCTGAAGTACAGGGTTGTAATTCTACTTTTTGCCCCACTTCTTCCACGCAGGTTCCTGAACTCCACCATCTCATGGTCACTGCAGCCAAGGTTACCCCCAACCTTCACATCCCCAACTAGTCCTTCTTTCTTTGTTAGCACAAGGTCCAGCAGCGTACCTCTCCTCATTGGCTCCTCCACCACCTGTGTCACAAAGTTATCATCAATGCTCTGCGGAAACCTCCTGGACTGTGTGTGCTGGGCTGTGTTTGTTGCCTTTCCAGCAAATATCAGGGTGGTTGACGTTCCCCACAAGAGCTAAAGCCTGTGATTGTGAGGCTATTTCCAGCTATCTGTAGAAGACCTCATTGACTTCCTCTTCCTGATCCGGTTGTCTGTAGTAAACACCCACAACATTGTCAGTCATACTATCCTGCCCCTTAATTCTTACCCATCAGCTCTCAACATGTTCTTCATCCACCCCTAGGCAGAGCTCGATACATTCCAGTTGCCCTCGCCCTGTTGGCTTGTCTTCCCTAAAAAGTACATAATCATCCATGACAGCGTTCCAGTCACGTGAGCTACCCCACCATGTCTCAGTAACTGCAAACAAGACCATGGCCCTGTGACTGCACACAGATCTCTAGTTCTTCCGGCTTATTTCCCACGCTGCGTGCGTTGGTGTACATACCTCTCTCTCTCTCTTCTCTGGCCTTGAAAAAAACCCCACATTTTATATCCATTCAGAAGGCTTCTAGCAGCTGTTGGTTTATTATTTTGGGTTTGCTTATCTACTCCGTCACTTTGAGTCTGGGCTCCATGTCAGTAAAAAAGTTAGCCTTTCAGAACAGGAACAATAAACCGGGTTTCTCCATGCGTCCCCTCACCCTGCTTCTGTAGTGGGACAACGTCTGACAGTCTTAGGGCACATATAATCATGTGTCTAGATGCCAGACAGCATCATACTTTAAAGATACGTTCTTCAGACTGTATACTCTTTATCTGCCTTTACAGAGCTAATCCTTCCTCTTGCATCTTGACAGGCAGCCATGTCACTACAGTCCAAACGAAAACGCTATAGAGAGGGATGGGCTAAATAAGAGTGACGCTGAAGTCCACACGTTGGTGTTTGTTGGGATGCAGGGTGGTATTTTATGGGGTTTTTTATGGATCTGACTTACAGCACGACAAGAACAGAGTCCTGCTTCTGGAAAACAGTATTCAGGAGAGGAAAAAAGAAAAGTTCTTGATGCGCTGTATACTTGCATTTGTCTAAATTCAAACAGTTCCTCTCCAGCCCAGCTTCAGCGCTGAAGCCAGGCCCACAGCGTAACCCTTTGCCAGCCCAGCTGTGCTACCCATGGCTATAAGGACACGTTGCTTGGCTGAGGTCTCAGCGCCCACATCCATTAGACACGGTGGCAATGCGGTCCTTTCACTGGCTTCACTGCCGGTTTAGGTGGGGACCGATCTAAAATCTCTGTATTACCACAGCAAAATTGCTTTACTGCTGCCTTCTTTCTCTGCATTAAGAAATGCTCTTGCAGACGTAACCTTGGCGTCTTGGGCTTGAACTAAACCAGACTGTTATCAGAGCAATTTTAATAGCTTGTTTTTTAGGCCAAGTCACATAATGCTCCTAATTTAAACAAAGCAGAATAAATACAGCCTATTCAAAAGTAATCTTTCTTCAATGAAGACAAACTTTTAAAGAATATGTGAAAGGAATTCATGGTAAGAGTTTAAAAAAAAAAAGTCCTCAGGAGATGGTATCACTTAATTTGCATATGTGCACAGGTAAGATCGATTGATTCCCCCAGTCCCCTTTGTTCCTTAGCTTGACCTTTGCTAGCATCCCACATGGTAGAAATTTTCCAAAGAACAAAAAAACCAGATTTGTCACCGCTGTCATTTTCCTACCAGAGCAGATGTCAAGGAAATGTGGTCCTAACTGTAAAAATAAAACTCCTGTTTGGTCAGCCGAGTAACTAGACATTGCTGGCCCTGTGCATGGGACTCATCATTTAAGCAAGGCATGTTTTGTACTCAAAAGCCATTTGCACAGCTATTTATTATGTTATTTATTATGTTAATTTTCAACAAACATACATTTATTTTGGTTCTTTGACATTTTCATCATTTGCTAGTGCCACCTAGGTTAGCATTAAGTTAGTGCCACAAGTGACTCGAGAGAAAACTGTAAATGATTATGTAGTTTATAAACAACTGTGATATAGAAAAAAACTTCTATATGGTTATGGTAAATTCTGCTTTAAATCTGAAGCTTTTGACTGATTAAAAGTTTAAAGCACAAACTGTTTTTCTTAACAAAGGACCAGAGAATAGTTTTAGCTTTCTTAATCACATTTTGCCTTTGCTGAAAAGCACCAGCTGTTTATAATTTAAAAAAAAGACACTTGTTGACTGCATTAATTTCTCAGGAAAGCTAATTTAATTTCTAATTAAAGGTGCTCACTTGGCAGTATGACAAACAGAAGCCCTTCGTTTCTTCACCAAACAAGCCAAGACTTAGGGCAGCAGACTAAGTCTTACTCTCTTACCCTCGTGCACCACGTACGCAGGTGGATTCTTGTCACCAGTGAAACCTGGACCGTCGCTTTGGGCGTTAGGATGTCCCCAGGGATTACACTTTGTCTTGGTGCAGCTACTTGTCTACCAGATACTGAAAGAGTTTCTAACCCTGCTGTCAGTAGGGGGGCAGACGACCACCAAGGAGACTGGTCTCCTGTCTGTAACCTGTGGCTGAATCAGTCAGGTAACAACCTGGCATTCCGGGTCCCATTCAATCATCTTCTTTCCTTTATTTTTCTTCTCTTTATTCACTGCCTGGTTTGTTGTGGGCACCCCCTATGTGTTTAAATGACTCCAAGTAAGACTTAAATCCAACTAACCAGTTCTTAACACTTGTGCTAGATGATTGCAGTGTGGTAAATGTCACTCATTATTCATTATTCTCCTGTATTTCCATTTTTAAAATACCGTGTTGGGTATCCTAGTAGAGACGAAAAAAGGCAGGGGGCCTTACCCCTGGTTAATTACAGATGTAATCATCCTGTCTGTGATGTCTTCAGCTGTACAGAAATTTAAGCCTGGCTCTTAACCCATCAAGACCAGTAAGCCTCCTGGGCTTCATACCCTTACCCTGTGAACGTTCCTGGAAGTTCCCTGGGAGCACAGAGCCAGCCCTGGGAGGCAAAATCGTGCTTCCACACCGTGTAGTCGCACGGCAAGCCACACACGCCAGCTCCACAATTCCCTCCAGCCATGAGGCAGTAAAAAACTTCTCACCTCAGTTATTCATTACGTCTAACGGTGTGGTGTTCTCCTTGCTTCCCCTAAAAACCAAGCAGATGAGCTGAAGCCACACGGTTTCAGTGCCCCGGCAGAGACGACAGCGAGGCAACAAGTGCCTCTCTCCCTTTGCATCGGCGGAGACCTAACCTTGCGGAGAATGGCAGGAGGAGGCGGATGCTGTGGGAAGCAGCCGGCAGGCAGGGGATGAACTGCCCCCCACGGCCCCCTCACCTGCCCAGGCTGCCTTCCCACCCCTTCGTGTTTGGGCATCACAGCCAATGGGACCAGCAGCCTGCCCTAAACTCGTGCCCAAGGTGCAGCGCAAGGTGGTACTTTTGGGGGGATGTCAGGGACTGTGAGGATTAATTCTGGACCTTCAGAGAAAGTGAGGCACCGTGCTCATAGTAGGACTAAGTAATTCTCCACGGGTCACACCAGGAGTCTGGGATGCTTTCACTCAAGGTCGTCACTCTCAAGTGACAGATAGGCGTAGTTTGATCAAAGACTTAACCAGGATGGCAGCCAAGGGCAGCTCCCACTCAGCCATTCACGTCATCGGCTTTGCCCAGGTGACATTTAGAAACCTGCTAGGGGGTTCCTGACAAAAATAAAAATAATTTCAAAAATCCGGAGTACGGTAATTGCGGTTGTTTATCAAATTTATCAAATAAATTGTGTAAAGAAGGTTGACTTAAAACACTACAAAGTTTTAATTAAAATTTATTTCAGTCTGTAAAAGAAGTCCACTATGTTTTATTGTTAAATCTTGTCAAAAGGATTTTAATGGGAAATGCCAATGCGTCAATTGCATTAATTGTGTAACGCTACTCAGCATGGCTTTCTCCGCTGTTCTACTGATGGAGTAGGAAGGAGAAGAATAAAAATACCATGCCAAAACCTCTCTGCACAAGAGTGGCTATTAGTCACTTCAAACTCTTTCCTGTTTAATAAAATGTATTACCTTAACTTTCAGAGGGAGGAAGGTAATATTCTCAGTGGTGAAAAACAGCTGGATATCATTAACAGCCTGAAAGTGGAGGCGGTGCTTTCATCACTTCCATTTTCCCTTCCCGCCCTCCTCCCTTCTGTATCCTTTTCAGAGCCACAGCTTCATTTTCCCTGTTCTGACTTAACTGACCCCAAATCCCAGCTTTCTGGCAAAATGAAGCTGGATTTGCTGAGTTTTCCTTCTGTATTTTGTCAAGCACCTGCTCCCTTTACACACAGAGCAGGGAAAGGGAAGAAGCGGTTTCCCCTTCAACACGTTGAGTTGAACAACCCCTCTTTAATGCTGGCTATTTAATGCACGCTTCATACAAGATGGGCAGCATTTATTTCTAGGCGAAGAGCCTGACGTCGTGCGGGTAGCTCTGTGTTGGAGTACCCTACCATCCACCTCTCCCTGGAGGCACGGGGGGAGAGGGCGGGTGCAATGGGGTGGGCGGCTGCAGTGGGGCCCGTGGGGATGGCCAAGCTCCGGGGCTTGGGGCTGCCTAGGCAGACTGCGAGCTGCCCTCCAGCCCAGACCCCCTTCTTCCTTGCAGGCAGCTTTTCCATCCAATCTCAAAAGCGGTCAAAAGAAACCCCGGCAAATCCAAGGGAATATAGTCCTCTTGTTATCCCAAATTCGTCCTTATGTCTTCCCTCCCGTGCTCCATTGGCAGGAGGAAGGACAAATAGAAATGGGTTTCCGTGGTGCAGCCTTTCTCACTGCTGTTTTTCTGCGTTTGTTCTTGCACAAAAAGAAAGTCTGATGGTTTCTGGGAAATAAGGGGGGGAGACGGAAAGGGCTCTGCCTTCTGCCGCAGCTGCTGTTTGTTGCTCTCCCCAGGAAAGATGTTGTCAGGCAAGGAGGGATTTCTCTGGGGCAGTTCAATATATGAAGATCAGTTTTTGCAGGATTAGCTCCAGTCAGAGCCAAAGTGCCGTTACTGAGGATATGGCTGGAAAAGGTCACAAAACTCATAACAGAAGGATTGTCAGCCTGCTTCTTTCTTTTTGTTTCTGCGTATAGTCAGGATCCAGTATTATCTGGGTATTAGATCCAGTATTACACTAAAGATGAACTTAGCTGTTCTGCTGCCGCACTCCTTCACCCAATGCACGCGCTTTTCCCCGGATTACTGCTCATCCATTTGGCAATAGGCGACTCTGCTGCTCTTCATTCGTGAGTTAGGAAGAGCCCTGCTGGCACTCCTAGATGGTCAATAAATGAGTTACGGCCAGTGGCGTTTAATTATTTACAGCTATATCCAAAATGAGTTTCAATG
This sequence comes from Burhinus oedicnemus, assembly GCA_008921705.1. Lineage (NCBI taxonomy): Eukaryota > Metazoa > Chordata > Aves > Charadriiformes > Burhinidae > Burhinus > Burhinus oedicnemus. The sequence continues at coordinate 379,358 of VFFE01009204.1, forward strand.
ATACACTCATGATTCCGGGGTGGAAGGTAAAGCTCTTCGTTAGGAAATTACTCATCCCAGAGGGGCGGGGGTGGATGTTTTTCACTGCCGTCAGCTTCTCTGTTGCCGTTAGCCTTTTAACTGGTGAAGAAAGTCATGAGTCTCGTCACTGCCCCAGGGATGGTGTATTTACCAAATGGAAGTACATGTATACCCTAAGGGGCACAGGCAATATACAGGATTTATTCCCTTCCTCCAAGGGACTACAGCTGGTTTTCTGGCCATCAGTTCTTTGCTTTTCCTCTTTCCCCCTCCCTAGGGATCACTTTTCCACCTAATGGGATTGCCATTGTTAACCTTAATTATTTTAATACAAGTTTCACAGTACTTAGAGTTCTGGATTAAAATTATTACTTGCAGGCATGGTTATATATATATATACACATATTTTGAAGCTTCTAGTTTTCACCATTTCAATCTTTTCTCTCTCTCTCAAGATCAAGGAGATAAAAATAATTCTATTTTCCAAATCCTGTATCATTTAAGTTGTTGAACTTGGCAGCATATTTCCATCCTCTACTAGAGGTCTACTAGAGCTTCTCTGCTCTTTATTACTATGTACCCTTTATTTTTTCCGCTAGGTAGAGTAGTGTGAGTACGTCGGGAATATTGTACTTGAAATTTATTATTTTTCCATTACCTCCCTTTCTTAAAAGAGAAACTGATGCTATAGTGCTTCATAAAGTTGTAGTATGTCAAATAGCTGATTTTTATTTTCCTGACTTTCTATTTTTAATTAAATGGTATTTTCCACTTTTTAAGATTTAATCTGTAACATGATGAATAATTGTCTTAATTGTAGTCTGATAGTTTTTTTCTGATGGGGGGTTTATTATTAGAATGCAAGAAGTTCACAGACTACTCTAAAATAAAAATGTGAGTAGGTGGATAAATATGTAAAATCCTTTTAATTATTGTGCTTTCCAGACTGCGTGGTGGGACTTGTATTATTTACATTGTATTACAGATCTACTACATAGTAACTGTGACGACCCATCAGCTCCAGATTAAGTTTTGAGCCATGCTTGTTTCCTTGCATGATCATTTTAGTTTCAACATAACCTTCATTCTGTTTCTGCTGTTCCTGATGGGGCTAATGAGCAGTGCTTGCGTAAAAGACCCCAAAGGCAGTTAAAAACCCAGAACTTTATTGCTGGTAAGAAACAATTTTTGATGAGAACATTGCTATTCCAAGCCACGATTAGTCATTTAAAATCAGCCAAGTGATGTTTATGTAGCTCCTCCAGGATAAATATTATGTCGTGGGCTGTTGATTGGGTCTCTAAATGTCTATGGGTCTGATCAGGTCTTGTCTGCACGTTAATAAAATTTCAAACACTTAAACTTCGTCAGAGAGAGCAGGAAGAAGGTTTAGGAATGTGGGCACGCGGCCACACATTGACTGCACTGCGACTACATCTAAGAGATGGTTTACTCCAGGGGTTACCAAGACTGTGAATTGGGATCAAGAAAAGAGAGGATGATTTTTCCTTATTTTCTTCAGTAGAAGGAATAGTTAGCTACTGCCCAAGAACATCTTTTTTATCATACCCATAATTAAATAATAGACAATTAAGTGCAAATGGTGGGAATAAAAGCAACTTGATTGTTCACTGGGGTTTTTAGTAGCTCAAGGGAAGCTGTTGCCGGAAAATCCTGTGCAGTGGCCACTGGCACAAAACTTGTTGTGTGGCTTGCCCAGTGCGGGGGTCACGCCTGGGCTGCCGGAGACCTGGGGAGCTGCTGACCACGGCTGACTCCAGCAGCACTTCCCGCCGCTCGGCGACATTTTCCCAGTTGTCCTACAGACTTCATTAGGCTGAGGAGAGCAGGCGGTGCGGGTGTCACTGGGGTGTGCGCGCCCTGTTTCACCATTTGCTTTGGGAGTGTTGGTGGAGCAGTGTTGAGGGCTGCTGGTGAGAGGACGATGACGCTTTGATGACTATGAAATGCAGAAGCAATAAGTCCCTTGTCCCAGTCATCCTTTCTGCCTGACACAGACCTCTCACAGCAGCGGTGCACGCGTGATTTATCCTGTTCCTCCCCAAGCACAGGCCTCAAACAGTCACTGCAAATTGTGCTCATATCGGGCAATACTTTTGTGCTTGTCTTAACTTGCACAGGGGAGCTTTTCGACCCATCTTAGAGCAGCATTTATTTCAGTGCTTGCTAGGTATTTAGTAAATGCTGCGAGGAAGGATCCATACTTTGATTTTAAGAAAAGGAAAGCTATTGCCTTTAAATTCTGTAAGACAGATCAGCTCTTTCCAGGCAATTTGTAAGCTCCTTTCACCCAGCACTGAAACATGGCCGCGTCTTTTCAGTGGAAAGAAGCTGGAGTTTAAAGCAAATGCATCAATTTGCGGGTCTCTGCTACCGCATCTCAGTTTGAAATTGCATGGAGTGTATGCTGGGGTGGCAGTAAATACGGTACCCTTCATTTGAAATGGGTACAGATCTTTGATACTGTTTCATACAAATGCAAAAATGAATATGTGAAGTGCAAAAAATAGCCTGTGCTCTGAGTGGTTTTTTGCCTACTTAAGCTGATTTTTGTGTATATTTTCTGCCCACTCTGCTCTGGTGAGACCCCACCTGGAATACTGTGTCCCACTCTGGAACCCCCAACATAAGAAGGGTGTGGACCTGTTGGAGCGGGTCCAGAGGAGGGTCACGAAGATGATCAGAGGGCTGGAGCACCTCTGCTATGAGGACAGGCTGAGAGTTGGGGTTGTTCAGCCTGGAGAAGAGAAGGCTCCGGGGAAACCTTATAGCAGCCTTCTGGTATCTGAAAGAGGCCTACAAGAAATCTGGAGAGGGACTCTTTACAAGGGCATGTAGTGATAGGATAAGGGTAATGGCTTCAAACTGGAAGAGGGTAGATTTAGATTAGATCTCAGGAAGAAAATTTTCACTGTGAGGGTGGTGAGGCACTGGAACAGGTTGCCCAGGGAAGTTGTGGATGCCCCATCCCTGGAAGTGTTCAAGGCCAGGTTGGATGGGGCTTTGAGCAACCTGGTCTAGTGGGAGGTGTCCCTGTGCATGGCAGGGGGGGGTTGGAACCAGGTGATCTTTAAGGTCCCTTCCAACCTAAACCATTCTATGATCCTGTGATTCTATGATACTATTTAAGAGGTGAAGTATAAAAATTAGAACAGATATCATAAGTCTTTATGAGTCGTGAATACATGGCACCTTGATTTTCCAGCTAAACAAAACTATCGATACATGTTGCTATCTGATATGATAGCTTAAAAGCCTCATAAAAAAACAATGAAGGAATAGTGTATCACTATTTTATTTATAACTGAAACATGACTTAAGATGAATAAATATCTGTAAATCAAAAGATGTCTAGTCATTACTTTTGTTTTATTTCCTCTTGTGCTTTTCCTATCTTTTAGTTGAAAGACAGGAAGGGATTTTAGTTTCCACTGATGCTGCGTTTCTTCTTTGTCTTTTCAGGACAGGCAAACGCAAAAAAATGATACCCAGGACAAAGTACTACATGTAATAGCTCTGATCCAGAGAAACCTCTCCATTCAGAAAAGGTGTTTAACTCTATTTTAGTGTTATCATCAGCCTCACTGAGAAAGAAATAGGTGTGTGTTTCCAGAAGAAGAAATCAACTTTGAACAATTTGCATGCTTAATCCTTCTCCCCAGTAGGGAAAGGAAGTCTGGGTTCCTTGACAAATGAGAACAAAAGATATGCAGATCCAGTACAGCAGTCTTTTTAAGTGATTGTCCTTTTAGGAGGCTTAGTAAAATAGATAGAACAAATTTAAGTAGGGAAAATCTTAGTGTATATCTCATATCACAGACTCTTTGAAATATAGAGTGCCTGAAGCAAAGCAAAATCAGTCAATGTAAGGACAGAACAGCAAAACTGGACTAAGAATTTTTCAGGAAAAAAGAAGTTTGAAAAAGTAATAAATGTTTCATTGCTTTAAATTCTAAAAAGAGTTTAATCAATAATGGGAAAGGTACCAAAAATTTCTGCAACTCAGTATTGATTTTTATGTTATATTTATCCTTTGAAAGGCACTAGCAGGTCATTACTGAATTAGATAGAAGAACCCTGAAAAGTTAAGGACTTTTACCACCCTCAAAAGCTACATGTTTGTTACTCAAGGTCACCGAGACTGTTTATTTTTGGAAAACTCTTAGTTCCACATGGCATGTGAGGAAGAACAGTTCCAACTGCCAGACAACAAACCTGAAGTTTCTGCTACTGTCTGTGAGGGCTCACACGTAGTCCTTTATGTTTGAAAAGAAGGGAGGTTTTTTCTACCCTAACACGATCATTTATTAAGTTCTATTATTTCGGCTTTTCAGTTAATTATTACCCAACGTTGCACCTTTAGCTGATTCATGACCCTCATTATTACAATTCTACGTTAAATCCAGGGCATTTATATGTTGGGCATCTGTATAAATAAATTCTGGGCTAACCAGAGACGCTATAAAAGAAAACATATGGATCAAATCCCAGCCTGATAGCTAAAAATTTCCTCCTCCCCTGAGCAAACTTCATAACTTCTGCATTTCTGTGTGCTTTCAGGGCTTGGACTGCTCACTGGCTGGGTTCCCATACAGACCCACCAGCCAAAGGGCAACGTGCAGCCCTGTTGTAGCAGTAGTTACCTGGTTAACCCTTGTGAGACTGATGGTTCTGCGCTAGGTATTGAATCCTGCTGGTTTCCTTCCCCAGACAAGGACCTTCTTGAATGTGGGTATCATGTTCTCTAATGAAAACATACTAAAAGCTCCTCAGGCTACAGTGTGGAAAGTGTTTTCTTTCGCAGCTATGTCACGTCCCCAGTGTAGGTACTCTGCAGTTTCACGGCTCTGACCCTGTTGCCCTGGGCCCTGTTTGTATTCGGCACGGGAAGTCAGCGCTGGAGTGCAGTCGGGATCTTCGGTGATCTGAGTTAGCATGTGGACCTGCAGACCCCTGCAGAGGGGCGATGTGGTTAGCAGAGGGAGAGGGACCACGGGGCTGCTTCCTTAGCCGGACATCAAAGTGTTTAAGTGAGGTGGAGTTGATGTGCATATGCTTGAAACTTTATTCTTTTTTTTTTTCTTTTTAAAAAACTTTTTTTTTTTTATGGTAACTTTTTAAATGCATTTACTTGAGTTTATTGCTTGAAAGTACGGAAATATTTAGCATGATCAATTTAGGAGTTCTGGACAACATAGGCAGTACTGTAGTATAATAAACTTTTAGCTAGGGAATAAGCGTGGTAGATGATTAGGCTAGCCTCTGGAAGGACAGGAGCCTAAGCAGCTTTAGTCTTAGCGGTATTGGCAACTCAGATATATCCTCATTTCTGGTGATGTTGAAGTTGGGACATACCGTCTTTATTTCATCCATCAGCTTGGCTAAGCCAAAACACTTTACCATTGTGCAATGCTTATTTGACATCTTATCTGTATTAGATTGCCAGCCAGCCTTTGTTTAATCACACTTTGAATTTAAATGCATGCTTTTTTATTCAGGGGAAAGAAAAGTTCTCTATCCCTTTTTCTCTTTCAATAGCTCCTGTTCACTTCAGTGCCAGTTTTTCATTTCCCTCTCTGCTTCGTAATGACATAACTTTTTCTGACAGTTATGCTCTTTTTTTTTTTTCTTCTATTGCTTCATGGAGAAGAAGGTATCTTCTGTGAATTTTAAACATATAGTAGGACGTAAAGAACAAAGAAATCCCCAATTAAGCCTTCTATCTAGTTCTGCATCGTTTCAGTTTTCCCTTTAATAGCCCACCAACATCATGATAAACTGCTCCAGATAACCCTTTTTCCTCCACAGAGATTAAATGCTTGTGTTGGGGGAAAAAATGAGTTGTTTAGGGAATTTTAAATGCAAGCCTTGACATTTCACATTAAATTTACTAGAAATGCTGACGGCATGAATGAGATTAAGAGGAGTGTGCTAGGAAGGGCTGTGCAGCGTCACAGCGGGCCAAACCCCTGGCACTGCTTGGGGGTACCTGACAGGGTACCAGTAAATAGCTCCACCTGGATCCTGTGCATAAAGCAAGACTAAATTGGCTAAATTAATTCTCTGATATTTTGGGGAGTTGTGATGATTAGGCCAAAAAAATATATTTACATTTATTTGAGGAAAAATAACTTCAAACTTTCCCTGCAGATAGAGAATTATGAAAAGAGCTTGGTGCTGAGCATCTGCTTTAATAATCCTATAAACTGCAGTAAAAGAAAGAGTTACAGCAAACCTGAAACCCAGCCACAGCAACTTGTATATTCTTCCGGTGCCTAAAGTCTGTATTTTACACAGAAGCTGCTGTGGAGTTTTTTCTACTTTCTCTTTGGGGGAAAAATAGATGCTGCTGCTGCTTTTTTAATCAGACAATTGTATGCTGTCTTTTATATGATTCACAGTTTTTGCCAGACAAAATGGGGAAAATTTAATTTGTACAGTTTAATTTCTTATTAGTTTTGAGGGACATGATTAATTCTGTTGATCTTTTCTAGAGTTGATAGGTCTTCAGGTAGGGATCTTTAAACAGTAATTATTTCTGCCGGGAAGAAAGGGAAAATAAATGGACTGCTAGGTATTCACTATTTACTTTGAAGACATTCAGCTTTGTTCTGCATGCCTTGTCAGTATGTTAACAAGATAAAGTAACCTCCGTGTTTTGGCACCAAATTTTGCTATTCATCCTCTGTTGTGCCTGGACTTGTGTTTACAGTACCTTTCTCAACATACACAGTCCGAACTGTCAAAACAAGTAACAAGTAGATTGAAAAGGGTGCACTGGAAGATGTGGACAAAAAAAACGCTTTTTCTTACTGAAAGGAGAGCTGAGCACATGAACACCAAAGAGACTTTTTCCATTAATGCTCTTCACTGAGTTTCCATTATTGCAAAGGTGTTTTAGTGCTGGAAATAAGAAATTGCACTAGTGTTAGAGCTGATTTATTCCGTATCTTCCTATAAAATAAAATTGGCTTCTATAAATAAATAAAACTGTATGTTCCAGCCTAATACCTTTTTACTCTACATTATAGTCTTTTTACGTACTATAATTCAGACGTTCCAAGAATGCATATTAAACATTGAATGCTGGACACCACGGTTATTGCGTTCCCATAAATATTCCTGTAAACCATCTTAAGAATTGTTACACATCCAAATCAGTACTAGGTAGTTCTCAGTAAATGTTTTACTTGCGTTATGTGGATCTACATTGTTTTAGGCAGAGTTACATGAATGTGATAAATTCAGGCATCTTCGAATGACGTATAAAAACAGTGAGAAAAGAGCAGTGAAAAAAGAAGGATGTCTAAACCAACTTGGTCGCCCTGTTAAGGGCTGCTGCCCAGCACTGGTTTTGTTCGTCGATCATCCTGTATCAGCCAGCCCAGCTCTGCGAGGTGCTGAGTTTCCCAGCTGCCACCACAACCGCTGGGAAGACGAAAGATGTCTGCACCTTCTAGGATCAAACCCACAGATAAAAAGGAATAGCAGTATTTTCTCGGACGCCTGTGGCTGAATGATAACGTTCTGTGAACTATAAAAGTTCCAGTTAAAATATAGCCAGGTGCCGGCTTTCCCCCCTACTAATTCAGGGGCAGCTTCTCGAATGTACCAGACAACTCAAGTTCAATTCCGTACTGCTGTGCCTCTCTGTGACGGTGTACTCCCCCCCGCCTCCAGGCACCACCTGATCTTTGTCTCCTGTAACCCTGCCCAAGCGATAACCACCCCTGGTGGTCATAATGGGTGCATGTAGTCGTGATGGCGGCATCTGGGGCTCAATGTGGTTCCGCGGAGACAGATAACACCACAATAGCCAAAGGCTAACTTGAGCAATGCTGGTTCTGTGGACAATATGCAGATATGACTATAGGTCAATCATCTTATCCCCATAAATACTGCACAGCTCAAGAGCCCTCTGAGCTCTCCTGAATGGCAGCAGGCTGCACACCAGGATCTCCCCTTGAGTCAGGATGCTGATCAAGGTTACTGCTCGAGGTTGAGAGATTCCTTGCCGCAGCAGATCCTCGGTAAGCGACTAATAGCATGCTGAACTTGGAAATCTTAGCTAAGTGATATAAAGGATTGATTGTGCACATAGAATCCTTTAGATGTAAACCATTGACTAAGTCTGGGACTAGGACTGGATCCAGCCGCACCTAGACTCCTCTCTGAGAAGGAGTTTAGAAAGCAAGGGGGTCCTTTCTGAAACCATGACTCAATGGGAGGGTCTCCCTGACAGCTCTGTCTGACCCTGTCCTCTATGCAAGAAATAACCAAATGTGCTTTGCCATCACGAATTTTGTTAAAACACTGTTGCATTTACCATCAAACTTTGTTAAATCCCTGTTTTATATCAATAAATGTATTGCTTCTTCTCTCTACGAGTGAAGTGCATCACTCCATCTGCGACACTCTCTGCATTAGCACCTAAGTGCGGTTGCCAGTAGAATCATAGACTAGTTTGGGTTGGAAGGGACCTTTAAAGGTCATCTAGTCCAACCTCCCCTGCAACAAGCAGGGACATGTTCAACTAGATCAGGTTGCTCAGAGCCCCGTCCAACCTGACCTTGAATGTTTTCAGGGACGGGGCATCTACCACCTCTCTGGGCAACCTGTGCCAGTGTTTCACCACCTTCTTTGTAAAAAATTTCTTATAGCTAGTCTGAATCTACCTTCTTTTAGTTTAAAACCATTGCCCCATGTCCTATTGCAACAGGCCCTGCTAAAAAGTTTGTCCCCATCTTTCCTGTAGCCCCCTTTAAGTGCTGAAAGGCCACAAGAACGTTTTCCCAGAGCCTTCTCTTTGCCAAGCTGAATAACCCCAACTCTCTCAGCCTTTCTTCATAGGAGAGGTGTTCCAGCCGTCTGACCATTTTTGTGGTCCCCCTCTGGACCCGCTCCAACAGGTCCACGTCTTTCCTGTGCGGAGAGCTTCAGAGCTGGACACGGTGCCCTGGCCGGCTGCAGGGGTAAGTCCACACGAGCTGTGGGTGTACCTTCTCCTTCGGTGGCCGTACCCTTACAGGCAGAGGCTTAGGCACCTTACTGAATGAAGGCTGGATCGAGGCTGATAACTCCTCACACTGCATCCTGGCACGAGGGATAGTCTGAGTACAAGGAGGTGCCCTGGAGCTGCCTTCTCTGGTGGCACCTTGTGCACAGGTCTTAGTTTTAAGTCTGGGTTTCGTATTTCTTTCAATACGGATCTCATTGCTGATATTGTTTTCTCTTTAAATGGGTGTAGGGAAAGTGTAGGCTATAACATTTGAGGCCCATTTTCGTTATCAAGTCATGATCTAGACCTCATAGTTTCATAAGCAGATGAAATGAGACTGACGTTTATGCTCTAATTCGGGGCAGTAACACGGAGGGCGTGCCTGTGACAACCTAGATTTTCATACAGGTTTTGGAAGAAGGGAGTTCTTTTTTCCTTTGTAACTGGGATTTGAAGGCCTCCTTGTACGTTATCTGGAGAATTTTTACCGAAATCAATTTTGTGCAAGAGGCTTTTTTTCAGCCTGAAAAATGCTATTGCTAGCTTGATACTTAAGTCGTGATTTTTTTGTGAGCATAAACTCATGCACCAAACTGTAATAAAATAATAGTTCAGTTGAGCCTGCTTTACACAGGCTCAGTCCAAGCAATCTCGGTTATTTTTGGCTGAGTTGATGCGTATCCAACTTGGTTTGAACAGACTGATGGCAAACATCTTTTATATTGCTCTTCTACAATTTTTAAGACCTTCCACTTGCCTATTTAAATTTCATTAAAACCAGTAAGGACCAGCTAACGTATATTGTATCTCT
>VFFE01009204.1:389228-433461 GCA_008921705.1 Burhinus oedicnemus
TCTCCTGTAACCCTGCCCAAGCGATAACCACCCCTGGTGGTCATAATGGGTGCATGTAGTCGTGATGGCGGCATCTGGGGCTCAATGTGGTTCCGCGGAGACAGATAACACCACAATAGCCAAAGGTTAACTTGAGCAATGCTGGTTCTGTGGACAATATGCAGATATGACTATAGGTCAATCATCTTATCCCCATAAATACTGCACAGCCCAAGAGCCCTCTGAGCTCTCCTGAATGGCAGCAGGCTGCACGCCAGGATCTCCCCTTGAGTCAGGACGCTGATCAAGGTTACTGCTCGAGGTTGAGAGATTCCTTGCCACAGCAGATCCTCGGTAAGTGACTAATAGCATGCTGAACTTGGAAATCATAGCTAAGTGATATAAAGGATTGATTGTGCACATAGAATCCTTTAGATGTAAACCGTTGACCAAGTCTGGGACTAGGACTGGATCCAGCCGTACCTGGACTCCTCTCTGAGAAGGAGTTTAGAAAGCAAGGGGGTCCTTTCTGAAAACGTGACTCAACGGGAGGGTCTCCCCGACAGCTCTGTCTGACCCTGTCCTCTAAGCAAGAAATAACCAAATGTGCTTTGCCATCTCGAATTTTGTTAAAACACTGTTGCATTTACCATCAAACTTTGTTAAATCCCTGTTTTATATCAATAAATGTATTGCTGCTTCTCTCTACGAGTGAAGTGCATCACTCCATCTGTGACACTCTCTGCATTAGCACCTAAGTGCGGTTGCCAGTAGAATCATAGCCTAGTTTGGGTTGGAAGGGACCTTTAAAGATCATCTAGTCCAACCCCCCCTGCAATAAGCAGGGACATGTTCAACTAGATCAGGTTGCTCAGAGCCCTGTCCAACCTGACCTTGAATGTTTCCAGGGACGGGGCATCTACCACCTCTCTGGGCAACCTGTGCCAGGGTTTCACCACCTTCTTTGTAAAAAATTTCTTATATCTAGTCTGAATCTACCTTCTTTTAGTTTAAAACCATTGCCCCATGTCCTATTGCAACAGGCCCTGCTAAAAAGTTTGTCCCCATCTTTCCTGTAGCCCCCTTTAAGTGCTGAAAGGCCACAAGAACATTTCCCCAGAGCCTTCTCTTCGCCAGGCTGAATAACCCCAACTCTCTCAGCCTTTCTTCATAGGAGAGGTGTTCCAGCCGTCTGACCATTTTTGTGGTCCCCCTCTGGACCCGCTCCAACAGGTCCACGTCTTTCCTGTGCTGAGAGCTTCAGAGCTGGACACGGTGCCCTGGCCAGCTGCAGGGGTAAGTCTACACGAGTTGTGGGAGGTGCCCTGGAGCTGTCTTCTCTGGTGGCACCTTGTGCACAGGGCTTAGTTTTAGGTCTGGGTTTGGTATTTCTTTCAATATGAATCTCATTGCTGATATTGTTTTCTCTTTAAATGGGTGTAGGGAAAGTGTAGGCTATAACATTTGAGGCCCATTTTCGTTATCAAGTCATGATCTAGACCTCATAGTTTCATAAGCAGATGAAATGAGACTGACGTTTATGCTCTAGTTCGGGGCAGTAACACGGAGGGCGTGCCTGTGACAACCTAGATTTTCATACAAGTTTTGGAAGAAGGGAGTTCTTTTTTCCTTTGTAATCAATCAATTTTGTGCAAGAGGCTTTTTTTCAGCCTGAAAAATGCTATTGCTAGCTTGATACTTAAGTCGTGATTTTTTTGTGAGCATAAACTCATGCACCAAACTGTAATAAAATAATAGTTCAGTTGAGCCTGCTTTACACAGGCTCAGTCCAAGCAATCTCGGTTATTTTTGGCTGAGTTGATGCGTATCCAACTTGGTTTGAACAGACTGATGGCAAACATCTTTTATATTGCTCTTCTACAATTTTTAAGACCTTCCACTTGCCTATTTAAATTTCATTAAAACCAGTAAGGACCAGCTAACGTATATTGTATCTCTCTGCAGGGAGGGTTTTATTTTCTTTAACCTTGGTACAACATTAAAAATACTGTTTTGTTTGTTTCTAATTTTAATGTAGCAAAGGATGTTTTCCTTGATTTCCAAGGCCTTTGTTACCTATATTGAACCCTTTCTTTAATAAGTTAACACATGTAAATCATAAAGTAGTTAATTCATGTTATGCTGGCTTTTAGTCACAGTACCTAGAAGTTGATGCAGGTTTTTTTAATCAATACTATGACTTGCTCACAATTATTTCCTTCAGCAGTTGTCTAATTTGTACTAAGAATGAAGATTGTATAGTATGGTCAAGTTTCGCATTATATGATTGATTAAGAAAAGAGCGATGAAGTTTTCTCGTGTGGTCCCCCTGATGTCAGGGCTGGGGTTACCTCATGTTGTGTAAGAGGTACGGATCCAGCTCCCAGCTCCGCTACGTGTGTGCTGTGCGACTGTGGACCAGTCATGCAGTGCCCGTTTCTAATTTCATGTTGGAATCCCTTCCACTGCTCAGGCAGTGGGGTAGAGCCTTAATATTGATTTTATTTTTTTTAAATTTTTCCAGCCATTTGGAATTGCACTGTGTGACTTTTCAAACCTAGCCAAGTATGAAAGGCGCTGTAGCATGTAACAGCGTGTTCCCAAATTTTTCACAGGGCAATAGATCTGCTATTTTCACGAATCTTTTATGTCAGATTTCACCTCTGTTTTAAGATCAGGGCGTCGCCTCCAAAAAAAAAAGCCCCTTTTGGAGCAGCCGCCTGGTGCAGCTGGAGACGCGGGCTGGAGCTGCCCACTGTCCACAGCGGCTCTCGCCAATGCCACCGCCCGTCTTCTGCACCTCCCTCAGCACCGTGAGGGCAGGAGCCGAGGTTTTGCTAGCCAGCGGCAGCTCGGACCCGCTGCCTGGTGCCTGGGCCACGGGGCCACGGCTGCGGACGCTGCTGCCCGCCGCCCCGCTCCCGAAGCTGTTGAAAGCCTCCCAGGGAAGGCGACGTGGATCTAAACGGAGGTTGGTGCTGCTGCCGGGGGTGGTGGGTCTGGGCGCCTGGGCAGGGGCTGAGTGACCGGAGCAGTGGAAGGAAAATGAAAGGAACAGCTGTTGAGGTGGGATGGGGATTTTTTTGCTGTTAAACAAACACGGCTGCTGCGTACAAATAGTAAAAGGGAGCCTTCTGAATGTCAGCCTGTCTAAGATAAGCCTTCTGGGCAGAAAATAATTCCGCCTACAAGTTGTGCTGTTACGTTTGTATAATTATGTGCTGATGCCTGGATTTTGCAGCTAACATCTAAGTGTTGCACACACTAATTACCTTCCTGAAATATACTTTTTTTCATTTGATTTATTTAGCGGGCATTACCTGCAGGATATTTTTGGTTCAATAAAATTAGGTGTCTGCAAAAATTTCATTTGATGTGTTTCTTTTCTCTTCATGCCTGCCTCGTGTTGGTTAAACACCTTGCTTCTGACTGCTGTCTCTCTTACGTAGATTTAGTTTGAATGGTTTTAAGAGATTAATCAAGATGCAACAAGTAACGTAGCTTTAAAATTTACTATACCAGCAACCTTAAAACAAAAAGCATATATAAATAATCATTAAACATACCTCTTATTTGCTGCATTCAGAAATAGAGCAACCTATACAACTTAGTATATTTAGTCTAAGCTAGACTAAGAATTTTCTGTCTATAATACCATTTTTGACTACACCTGTTGGTATGTTTCTTAGAGTTTCAACTAGTATTTTAACACACAAATTCAATGAATGTGAGAGTACAGCTCCACGGGGGCCAGCTACAAGCTATCAGTCAACAGGATTATCTGTGATATTTGTGTACACACACACGCACACCTCCATCTACCGTACCAAACAGCCTGCTTACAGGGCAGGTGAACAACAGATAAAACTATCAACATTTTCCTGTTAGATGAAAATAAAACCAAAACATATATGAGCACCCATCTTGCGGTTCATATCATGAATACTCCCTTTGTAGGTAGTTTTTCCTTGCTAAATTTGGTGACCTAACTGCAGTTGAACATATAACAAAGCACCTGCAAAGCTCCACAAATTGGAAGGTAAGAAACAACAAAAAAAAACATTACGCGTGAGAATTCCGTGCATGACATCAAAATAATTTGAGATTAAATTCGTATTGTTGTTGCTTTCAAGATTTGCCATGGTGATAGAAGAGACGGATGCACAGCAGGTTATATCTGCTCTTGGCTCCTTCTCCTCCTGGAAGACGCGGGCCACTGTTTCAGTGCTCAGTTAACACAGTTGCTTTCTGTGGGGAATGGCTGAAATCTTTGAGAAGGGCTTTGGGCTTAACCTGTGAGAAATTCTGTACTGCTGCAATGCGGGACTACATGTAAGCTGATGATTCAGAGGTACATTTTAAAGGAATATCTGGGGTTTTACCAGTATGTTATCCCATCAGAACTGACAGGTAAAATGAAGTCGTTTAGTTTTAGTGCTATTAGTGCACCTTTTTGCAGTGTTTAGAATTAGTGCAGCACATCAGGCCACTTTAGACTTTTTTAAACAATCAAAAAAGAATGGAAACAAAATACATGTAAACACAAACTAGTATGTTTGTGAAAATAGATCCTGTGGAGCCTGGAAGATACTAATTGCATCTTTGTTAAGATTTTATACGCTAGTATGTCCAAAATAAGTTTCCTCTTGGTAGAATGGTTGTGTTGGTGCATGCCCAAGAAACATAACCCATGAGCTAATGAACTGTGCACTCAATCAGGTAGATTAAAGAAAAAAAAAAAGACAATAAGGGCAAAGTGATGCAAGAGAGAGACACACAAAATAAGACTATTTAATTGTGATTTATTGCAAAACAATATTGAAAGGACCATCTTATCTGTGTTTTATCTGTCCCTTTTTCACTGCTTTGAGCTGTGAATAAAGGCACTGTGACAATACGGGACAATCACTAGTAACATAGATTTTTGTGCACTTCATAAGATGCAGATTTTTCAGTATAACTACTGAAAGAAAGATATGATAAGGTTCAGTAATTTTGAAGTTTGTCAATATGAGAAGAAAACAGATGAGTATAACTGGAAAAAATTAAAAAGCTAAAAACAGTGTGAGGTTCAGACTGATAAACTTTGGTTAGGCCTTCCAAACAAGTGTGTAAGAAAATCTTTTTTTAACTGTGGTCTCACATAACTGTTGTGCACGCTCAGTATTGCATCTCTCTGTTTTCAGGCTGAGAGGAAGATGCTTGTATTTCAGACTTCCTCACTCTTTTCTTTTTGAGGGGTGTGGTTTTAACTGCGAAGGCTAACCACTACCAATAAAAAGTTAATTGCAATGTCTTGAATACAGTATTTCATGTAAATAACTACACACAGGAAACAACGTATTTTTCTCAGATGTTCCCTACTATCATCTGACTCTTCTCACACCTGAAAACTGAATATTGTAAATAAAAATAGCAACCGGCTGTCGTTTCTCACGTGTTCTGTCACCAAAATCTTCATCTGCCAAAACACGCTTAACTAAACCGGGTGCACATAAAGGATCCTCTCCAATTCAGCAGGACCCACGGGCGCAGCTGTACAACTGAGCTCCCAAACACTCTCTTCTGGCCAGGCAGGGAAAAAAGGCACGAGTCAGCACTACATGGGCACTATCAGTTGTCTTGAATGATAATATGCTGCACTTGGGTCACCATGGTTTCAAAACAGGTAGTTCAGATTGGTTGCCCCAAAATCAGAGAAGCAGAGACTCTGAGAGGTGACCAAGGTCATGAAAAGAACCAGTGTCTGAGGTGGCGCTGGGATTTCTGAAAACTAATGGAACAGCACCAGTGGGCACCTCTCCCCATAAGGAATCGGCATGACATGTTTAATAAACCTATCTAGATTACACACGTGCATATCTGTCACACGGCAGGTCTTCAGCATCAGACCAGCGACCTGCAGGAGGCCAGTGACGCCCCTGCCTGCAACTGGAAAAGGCAGGTGAAAAACCATCACAGCTGAAGAACGGCACAACTTGATAAAGATCTGCGTATCTGCAAAATTAGTAAAACCAAAGCAAGACAAAATTCTTCTCAGGGAGACAGTAAGTTGCTCTTCTGGATAAGGAACAGATTTGTCAGGGTAAGGAACATTTGTCAGGGTAGAGAATTTTTTTCAAAGTGGTTTCTCTCATAGAACAAATTTGATGTCAGTAGAATTTGTGAGCTGGAAAAAGAGCAAAGTGGTTATCTTTCACTTCCAGTTTTAAGGAACAGCTTTGAAAACTACTGGGAAACATTTACACGCTCTGCATTTATTGCTGTAATAAACATGCTTTCATTTTTAAAGCCAGGCATCACCATGTGGGAATTTCACACACTTCGTGATTTTTATAGCTCATGAAAACGTCTGTATTTCCCTCCTTGGTGGATAGATGATTTGTGTCACAACCAGAATACACTTAAATAGCTTAGCCATATTTAGCATAACATCCCGCTCTTGCTCTGCTGTCGTTGGTATGATTATGTCTCTTTCTTACGTTTATGTGCTACATTCTCCTGAATGACTGCACCTTCTGATGTGCATTTCTACAGCTACATACTGCCAGGGGCGTGGAGCGGCCAAGCGCTGTAGCCTGATGGAGACAAGGCTGCAGCCGCTCTGAATCATCTTTTTTTTTTTCAGACCAGCAGCAGGGCTGAACGCATGTTCGCCATCGGCACAGGTACACACACGGGTGCAATACACGAGCATGGATATGTATGGCTGGGCACACAGATCCACACGGACAGACACACTGAGTGTTTACATGAACACAAACAGCAGCACCAGCGGTCTCACCTGGACCCCTCTCCAGTGGACCTGGATGAAGGTCTGTCAGTGGGAGTACACGCCTACGCGCATCCAGCGTGGATCCCCCTGGCAGCTGGGCTCGGACACAGGCTCTTTCCAGGGGCTGCCCCAGTCCCTTGCCCTCCCCAGCTGCTGGGACCTGGCACAGAAGAGCAGTTGCATGCGCTTGCATTTTCCTCCAAAGGCTTCTCAAGTCTCCTTGCCAGAGGTAGGGTATCCACCCGCCTTGATCTACAAGGACCAAAGGTGTACAGCTTGGATCCTAATAGTCTGATTTTCCATAACCCCAGCAGGCACCATGTCAATACAGTAAGCCAATTCCATTGGATTCCCAGTGAGGGAGAAGAGGGCACCAGGACACAGCAGTGCTCTGAGATTAGTGACCTGGGTGACTGCAGGGAGTCTCAGCACTGCCATTGATCCAGGTAGATCAGGAAGACGAGGGAAAAATGGCTATGGCTTCTCAGTTCTAGATACCGAAAGCACGTAGCTGGGATTTGGAATAGTCAACCTCTCAGGAACACAGAATTCCTACTAAGGATTGATTAGAAAAAACAGACGTAAAGAATCACAAATGGTAGGGCTTTGCACGTCCATCCCACTGGACAGGGGAAAAAAAAAAATAAATCTGAATTTAGGGATTAACTAGCAAACCTAGGAAAGCTCCAGTCAAAAAAGCACATTAATACAGCTAACTTTGTTTTTTCTAAAAGATTAAATTGGGAGAGGGGAACCATTTCAAGTTCTACATGAACAGCGGCTCTTGCACTGGGACACAAATTGCATCAGCCACTCTTCTAGATGGAATAACATCTCAGAATAACTTTTCAATAATGAAGATTATTTTTCGTGACAGATCCTGCGTACACGCAGCTGTTCAACACTCACAGAGTTGTTTTTTAGAAGTTCATAGTTCATCTATTTGGATTTTTTCACTTGTAAGAGTCTGCTTCATTTACAGAAGTATTGCTGGAGCTAAGGTAAGGTGATGTTTACAAGGCGACCATTTGCACCAAGAATGGTTACAGACTTGAAAGTTGGAAATTTGGAAGAAAATTCCTACCCACCAGACATCAGTCAAGGAACCATCAAATACTTGAGGGACCTGCTTGGCCAAAGCAGGATATATTTTATCTTGGACCAGAACTGGATGGCAAACAACCAGGAAAACATGACAGAACTTTTGAGGGCACGTGGCATCACATTCGGTAAGTTTAATATTGCTGCAGGTGAAAATAAAAAGGATCTTATCACTCTCTTGAAAAACCTCATTGGTGGTTCTCTGTTCTAATACTGTAATTAATACATGGACTACTAGATGAGGACATTTTGCATGCAAATCACTTAGCTTTTTATTTAACCAATTGTGTGATAAGGCCAACATACATATTTAAAAAATAAAAATAAACTTATTTCAAACATTTCACTTCAGTTGTACAAAACCAGGTAAGCAAATTTCATCTGGCAGTTGCTGTTTTACCAGAAAGAACAATTCTTACTAGCAGCGTTAGCTTGAGTTTTTTAAAAGGGCTACAGGATCAAGTCAGCCAGTTTGCTTCTCAGTTTCATTAAAAACTAATAGTAAAGCCTGAAGTAAGTTTCAAAATGGCATGTATTTTTAAGGTTTGCTTTATAGATTTATAAAGTATTTATCTAGTTCTTTCTATGTGGTGAATGTACACACAGCTCGTTACCTACTCACTGTAGATTTGAAATTTTCAGTTTGAAAAGATAATGGCCAACAACAGATTGATGGTCAGATATCATTATCAGTCAAAAAAAAAGAAAAAAAAGAGAAAAGAACGTCTGTTTGGCTTATGAACAATCGTTTGAGACAAATGTTAGGGGGAAAATAAAAAAAATGTTAAAATCAGTTACCTGGAACAGCAACCAAGCCAATCCATTAGGCTTCAGTATCTGCGGTGATGAAAGATGACCAGGGCTTTTCACCACCACAGCTGCTCATCATGAAGAAAGCAAAGCGCATGCAGAAATCTACTTAGGGGAAAGGATTCACAAACGATCATAAAGACACAAGTCATTCCCAGCAAAGTTTTCGCAGACTCTGCTTACTCTAAACCCATGTATCTGTCTGGAAAGTGTATTTGACTATTATTTTCCCCCTCCTTGTGGGCTGGATCACGAGAGTACTACTACATGTGGATCTGGACCCTGGGCAGTCACACGAGGCTCTCTCCAGCACCCGGAGTACTCTGCAAAGAATCCTGTTTACATTGCCAAAAGCAACTTCAGCTTTGTCAAGTCATTAGAATTAACTGAAGAGGCACAGAATTAGATAAGAAAAATTTCAGGTGAAATATGATCCCCAATGCCAGGAATTTGCAAGGCTGGTTCCAGATACTTGAGAACAAACCAGCAGAGAGCCCTTGAGAGCTTGTGATGAATATTCATTGAGCTGTGACTTAACGTCTTTGATTTAGGGCAGGGAAGCCCCAGCTTCGGCTGCCCCAAATCCACCACTCCTGGTCTTTGTAACTAATGCCAGAATTTGGTAACAGCTGTATCACTTTCAAACCTATGATAGCCTCCTTCAACCAGCAAAGTTTTTCCTAAAACATTCTGTATTTTTCATAAAAAGAAAAAAATAAAACCCACTCCTACATGCCTAAACTTTTTCCCTAAAACACTTAAAAAAAAAAAAAAAAGGAAGCTTCTAGTCAAAAATCAAGTAGAAAAGTAGAAGCCATGTTGCATGTGTTTCACATGGAGGCTTTTAGGTTTTGTTTCTAAAGCAGTAACAGAACAGTATTTACTCCTTTTTTTTAAGCAAACTTTGTTAACTTCAAGAAGGTCACTATGGCTTGGGAATAAAGAACAATTAATTTGTCAAAATCTTCCAAAATGGAACTTGTAAAATCAGCAAATATATGCAAGGTTTTAAGTCTTGCCTAACTGGAAAGAAATTATCTGTAGAGTGGAGTTTTTATTAACATATTTTAACTATTTATTTGTAAATCAAAACATTACTGTTTTCTAGAGAGACAGAGTATTTTGTAAAACAAAGTGTCACTCCCGTAACAGCCTTTTATGGGTCTGGCCTGGCTTTTACTGTCAAACTAGAACATGTCACAAGCACAGACCCTCTATCTAAAAATTAGCATAGCCCCTTCTGCAACAACTTCACAAGGCTTCCACAAAAAGCCAGGTAACCCATTTAATACATAATGATTTCAGTCCAGCTGTTAGGTGAAATTAGTTATTTAAGTCACTTCCTTCCAAAAAGTGTATTGAGAACCAGAGAGGGTGCAAATGAAGAAAATACAGTACTCACTCAGCACTATGGATCATCTTGACTGATTAGAAGCAGCAGGACTTAATTCCTGGGACACTTACCAGGTCACAGACAAATCATCTCTCTAAGCTCCACAGGTTGAAGACATGGTGCAATACTGTCAAAACCAAGCAATTCTTATTAATAAATCAACTAGTTTTATGCAATTATTTAAAGCAGATTCTCCTCCGCATGACTTCAGGGAAACAACAACAAAACAGTGGCCACTGTCAGTTGTTACATCTAGTGTCTTTTGGCTCTAGGTGTTCCCCATTAGCATAACATATTTTACAGGTACCTTAACATTTTTAAACTTTTTTAAAACCTTTGAAACTTTTTTTTGTAAAAAAGGTTTCAATTACGACGATTTCTGAAGTGAAAGAATCAAATGCTTGATTAAAATAAAAATCTATCCTGAAATTTTTATAAATTCAATTTAGCAAAAGGAGTGCAAAACTAAATTCTTTCATATGTTTGCTGACAAAAGCTCAAACCCAAAGTTGCAGTAGGTTTGTTAGACCAGAATGTCCTTAATGACTGAAACTGTGAGCAAAATACAGCTGTAGCACAGCTACACAGCTTTCAAGTTTTAGATTATGGTCAGCTGATACAATCAAGATAATTAAGAAAACATACCAATAAATTGCCTGCATATTGATTTAGGCATTTCAAATTCTCCACCCTCTCCCAGAGCAGTGCCTTTCTGTAAGTGGTTATAGAGAAGATGGACTTTTGTAATCCAGATACTCAATACTATTGAGGATAAGCAGGAAAGTCTGCAATCAAGGCTACAAACAAAAGGTCATCACCTGCTAGAATAGGTGAAGCCACCCCTTTAGTAACAACTTTCCATACAAAAATAAAAGCGATGAGCTGACTTCGGACTCTGAACATCCAATGTCCTGTTTCTACACCAGCTACACAGAATATCCACCATCTAAATAGGACTCCTGCTTATACAAGCTGTCCACATTCACAGGAACAGGATTTGGACCCCAGTTCAATATTCAGCAATTGCTTCATGAGAATCATATTGGTCACCAAAAAGAAAACCCCAAAAGCCCTGAAAAAAGTTTGCTATAGCTACGGGTTCTAGCGGAAGACCAGAAACAATCGGTCTATGAAAGCAAAATGGCTGTATTATTTAAATGTCTCCTACTACATACAAGAACAAATGCAGGATGTGATGTTCGCTTAGTTTTATTAATTTATTTTTGCAGAAATCTGCACCTCTGAGTATGCACTTTCTGGAGGTACCATGCATGCATAGCCTCTGAATGCTTTTATACAATTTCATCTCTTAGTAATAAGTTCATTCACAGCATACACAAATCTAGAATGTAGACACCATATATACAGGATTAAACAAGATCGTGTCTTCTTTTTTTTCATGAAAAAATTTAACAGGATTTCACACAGCAGGAAATATGGATTAGATACACTGGTGCCACCATAAATAAATAAGTTTCAAGAACACAGTTTTTTAAAATCTGTTTGAAAGGTACTGAAAATCCAGGGTTATAATATTGCATTAACTCCATTGATTTCGGATTATTCAAAACCATGAAAAATACTCGCATTAATATTTATGGACATAAACAGCAAGGAAAGCCCCAAACTGAAGAAATCTGGCAAAATTCAGTCATGGCTAGCTTCATATAATATTGACATTTTGAAACAAAACAAATGCAGCAGCACATAGAGACAGTACTGACTATGAGATGTGATATCTGTGCATGTCTTCTTTCTTTACGGGATTTAAGAGTCACTGTAGTACAAAGCACGTAAATTCTGTGGTACCAAACAAGTTGAAGAATTGTTTATGTCCAACTGTCCACTTCTTGTTAGGATAGTCATTTTCACATTCTAGGGTATACCACCGAAATTTAAAACAAAAACTATCACCCTGATGACAAGCTTGTTTTTAACATATTTAATATTCTCACATTCTGTTTTAAAACATTCTTTATTGTTTTTATTTTGTTTTGTCCCCACTTCAACTCAAGTATTTTTATTTCAGTTTCAAGGGGTTTTTACAATCAATATTAAATGTAAAAGTATTTAGAAATTGAAATGAGAGATGTATAACTGGGATAGATAAAGTAACTGAAAAAAGTTTTTTTAAAAAAATGTGATTTAGTAGTATATCATAATCAGAAAGTACTGAGACCAGCTCTTTTAAGAATTATTACACCTTTTCACCACACCTCCCATTTTTCAAGGGAAACACACACATACCACAGACACACAGATACACAATTCAATCTGATCTAAGACTACATTTTACAAAGTACTTCCTTTTGCTTGACTTCCCACCCCTTTCCTCTTCACCCAAACAAGACTAATAATCACATGAAATTAAAAGTAGATCCAAAGTTCAGGATTTCTTTTGGTTTACTATGTTCTGAATCATTTTCCACAAGCCCCATTCTAAATAAACTACAGTAGTATTCTATAATTAAAGGGAATTCATCTTAGTAGCACAGTAAATATAAAATAAGCTTTATAAAATTTCAATGAACAGTGAAATCATTTTGAATATCTGGATGTCCAAGTCAATTACAAACTCTACCACTCTAGTAACATGGTTGAGGGAAAGCTCAGTCATTAAGGAAAAAAAGAAAACACAAGTAGTGCATTAACTCAACACAATGGCATCAGCATCCCACCATTCACACACACACACACGTTTTATACAATACAGTGCATTTTGTATGCCAGCTGACATTAGGGTTTTATGTGCATTCAATAAATATTACATAAACCAATCTTTTTGGCATAATCTACAATTCAGTTGGGGTGTGAATGGCATCACCTGCTTTCAGAAGGAAAATGGATCTTCCAATATTCAAAATACAATTTACATTCTAACAAACTAAAAATATTCAAGCACCATGTAAAGTCTTTACTATTAATGTCTGAGTATGGGCATTTACAAGTAAAAGAATACAACAGAAGGGTTTTTTTTGTACAAGCAACAAATGAGAGTAATTGAAAAACTGGAGTAAAATTATTGGTATGAAGGAATTAATTTGCAATTTAATGGCACTCACTCAGTCTTCCAAAAAGCATCTTGCTGTCACGGCAGCCTTCCTTCTCTTCCTCTGGTAAAGCTACGACTAAGATTAGTAAGTCTCCATTTATGGTTATTACAGTTCAGACAATTATTGGACTGCACACATTTTTCTCTCCCCACCCCCCCAAGGTAGCATCCATTCTGTCTGAAAATGGCACAACTGTATTGATGCATGACACACCTACTCTCATTTGCTGACTGTCATTTCAGTTGCTATCATTTTGTAAATCTGGCAAAAGCAAATGCTTCTAGAACTTCAACAGAAGTACAAATGAACCGAAAATTGAAATAATACAAAAGCAAAGGCATCATGATAGAAAAGTCATGAAGTTACTGGTATTGTTTTGAGTTAATTCATTATACAGCTGATAACAGCAACGGTACTGCTTATCCTAGGTATAATGCTTCTGCTCATCTGTTTTCTAGTTATCTCACTTTTGTCAGACTGTCCACTTACATGAACAAAATTAATATTTTCCTTCTAACTTCATTTGACAGCAATTTTTTTACCCCTTTCTACACGTGATGAGCTCCTGGCAGGAGGGAAGGAAAACTAGCTCTGATGCCTCTGACTTGGTTTTGCTCATCAGTGGTGCACACTGATTGCTGGAGATCTCTTAGCTTATTTAAAATTATGCTGAAGATTTAATTAGTGCAAGAACATATTGAAAAACACCAGATAAAACATTGGTTCCTCATCTAAGATCACAGTTTGGTTTTTACTGCTATCTTTATAAACCGCAGGGATAGAAGACAGTAGATTGCGCAATGCAGTCAAGATGAGTTTTCCTCCGCCCACCCCTTACAAACACTGCTTGATTTTAAATAAGGATTCAGACGCATGATTGTTCTACCACAGCTTAACATGTTATCACACATCAAGTGAATTGTGGTAATTGACCATATGGATGTGGTTGCCATGAGCTAAGAACAATTTATAATGAAGCAGTTTACATTTCTTCTGGTAAGGTCTAGCTAGCACATTTTGCCTCACAGTTGCACAGTCAATTACCACAACTCAGCTGATGTGCTTGGTTGTGTCTCTGAATCTTGACAAAGTTATACCATAAAAACTCAAATGCACTGTACCAGCTTCTGACCAGTACACAAGAACATCCTACTCAGTTGCACGGTTGTGTAACATGATCATTCAGCTGCCCAAACCCAAGTTTGATTTCACAAGTATTGAGTGCTTTATTACAGCAACCTGAAGCATTCAAACAAATTGAACATCACCTCTATAATACAGAATATCATATGCCTAAAAGTACCAGTATGATTTTCAGTTGCAAGTCTTGTGTTCTTCAACCTACAGCAAATATCTCCTGACCAAAATAAAAAGAACACAGTGTGTAATTTTTCAGGATCTGGCATCTGCTATTTTATACAGGCTGGTTTATTAACAATGTGCAAATAAACCTTTACTGAAGAGCTAATTGATTAATTATTTTTCAGCTAACTTTGAACTGGGGCACAAAGTACCTTCTGTGCTGTAAACATCATGAATTCTTCACAAATTGGAAGCTGAAAAGGCCTAAGGAACTGGGTACAAACTCTTCTCATACACAACCATGGCTGAGTTCAAGTCTTCCGAACTGAATTTGGAGTAGTCTGTGTTTGGCATATGTCACTGTGCTGCTACAGAGCACAGGCTTAGAAGATTGTTGTATATAAAAGCATACTTTTAGCTTTGAAACACGACGGCCTAATGAAAGCATGCAGCAGTATTTTCATCCATAATATGGTAGAATTCATTCTTAGTTTATTACCAGTGTTGACACAGCCAGGTGAGCACTGTACAAGCAAAAGGGATTGTAAAAAACTACCTCTGATTAAACTCTCTGTAACACTCATACAGTATCTCATTTAGTCACCTTAGGTTACTATTTCAAACAGCAAATTTTGTAGACATAAGTTACCCTGAAAAAAAGCAGCAATTACAAATACCCTTCTCCTTGTTTTTTATACATTGCAAAATTTATCCTTGCATTTACCTGTCTTCTTTTTCAGTAGCTTACAATCTAGAAGCACAGGGAGCCTTTGTTTTCCAGCTAGCTGTGGCCAGGTTAAGTCAGCTCTGGCTCTTCAGTTTTTCTGGTTAAGTGTAACATTTCACACCATTACTAAGAGTCCTATAATTTAAAAAAAAAAAAAACCAACCAGTTTGTTTTTTTTTTTTTTTTTAGAGCCACTAAGCAGTAACTATAACCACAGGACTAAACACCAGTAGTTACTTGCTTTCCTGTATACATTCTTCCCAAAATTAATCCTTTTACATTTTCAGGTTTCATTTTCTGCTTTGCTCACAGCAATGGGGTAAGAAAGAATTTCACCCTTAATTTATTTGTTTTTAGTGTAGCACAAGCAGAAACATCTTACACATTACTCCCACCCCTTGCAATATGAAGACTGTTGATTGGCAAAGGCCGGGCAGATGGACTGAAAGGTTCCCCATGTTTCCTTCTCCTACAGCTGATGGCTTGAGAGCCTGTTTTCAACCCAGTGCAGCCCCTTCCTGGTTTTCAGGTGTATCGTGGCATTTCACACTGCTCACAGCGATTTAGTGCTGGGTGATTTAGAAAGGTGCAGCTATCACAATTCCATGGAGCCCCTTCAAAGTCTTCATCTCTTGGCTGAGCCCGTGGAGTCTGTTTGGAGCTGTTTTGATGCTCTAAAAAAAGCCAAAGGAGAACATTTTTTCTTATTTCAGAAGAGAAGGATGATAGGCAAGATCATACTACTGCTTTGTCACCTCATTAAACACTCTGTCTTAAAATGAATGTGGAAACCTTTCCACTTAGGTAACATTAAAGGTCTTTCACTAAAGCACTTCTAATTCAGTTTGCGAAATCTGAATATTTGAAGTATTTCACTTCTGTAAACAGTCACTTAACCATAGCACCTTAAAAACAAAAAGAGCAGTCACCACTGTTAGGTCACTGGTACTGCTAAAGGTTTAATAGCTTAAAATGTACTGAAAAGTGTGTTACTGGCATACTGGCACCGTAACACCATTGTGTTAAGGAATGAGTTCATGGGTTTGCATACAGCAGACTATTACCAAATTCTAAATTCCAATAACCCTACTTTACCTGAAGTGAAAGACTACTTCTAACTTAGTTCCTTCAAAAGTCTGACAGATGATGTATTTTCTGCATCTTTTTCTAGCATGTATCCAGGCTGAAGAAAATACAATATAAAAATAAAATGGTAGGCTGTTTCAAAACAAGATGATTGTTTTTCCTCCTCGTGGCTTTGCAGCAGGGATGCGTGTATGTGAAGCACTTAAGTCTGTTTTCATTCATAAAACCAGTATGCATGCAAGTCATACATAAGATATTAACCCACAGAAAGACTCGATTTTCCAATGCCTCCTACCACCAATTCAGGTTCTCAGGTTATCTATGAAAAGTGACAAATAGTCCTAGGATGTGGAAACAACATTTTACACAAAGTTAATATTGAAAACAACATTAGCACACATACCTAGAAAGTAAGATTAAGATACCCATCTGCTAAACAAACATCTGTAGAACAGCTTGCTTAAGAGAACTTCCGTTGTAAAAAAGGAATGTCATTTGTAATTCAAAGAGCACACATTGCTGTCATCTGCTAAGAAATCTAGCAGATGGCTGATGACAAAGTTAGTGCAAACAGTACTTAGGTTTTTCTTCAGAGACTTACTTAAAGAAAATAAAAAGTAACCTCCTTGCTTAGATGTAAACCCTCTCCAGTCCAGAAGTTGTGTAGTCACATTAACAGTGCTTGGCCTCAACAAATTCCTTCTAAGCAAGTAAGTAGTGTGGGCACTAGACTGCATTCACGTTGACTAGCCAGATGGCAGCACAGAGCAGACCCTTTTACAGCTGAATATTAAGGAAATGGAATTTTTAAAGAAAAATAAAATTATTTTGATGACTCCATGTTAAAAGCCAAGCTCAGAATACAGTACACCAGCCCTAAAACTGATCTCTAATAAGTTAACATACAAAACCAGGAAGCTACTTATAAAAGTCGTACAAATCCTTACTAGACACCTTCTTTCCAACTGCCAAATAAAATCACTTACCTCATACAAGTTGTGCACACTATTTTTGCTTTGAAATAATAAATCAAATAGGCTAGTGTCATTAAGAGAATCTCTTCAAGCATCACAAAGTAGTAGTGCCTTAAATCAACCACATGACCACTGTAATTTAACATGAATCCAGGCATCTGCCTTCATGCCTCTGCTCCACGGCTGCTACTGTCTTTCCTGGGCACTACCACCTGTGCAGGGAATGCATTCAAGTACTGGGGTTTTTTTGATCCATGAGCAGTAGTTCTGGGTCTTTTTCTTTTAGATTTCCACGTACTAAGCATTTTATTATATCGAAGGGTAAAATACTTACTTCAAAAGAAGGGAAAAAAATTTCCTTATAAGAATTCAAAATTCAACTGCAAAAACCTTTGTGAAGTGCTTATCAGCAACTAGAACTTATTTACAAAATTTGGATTTTCAAGCAGACTGTATGATTACTCATGCAGAAGAGTGACTTCTTTTCCACTAACAATTTTAGTACATGCTAGTAAGAGAAGACACAACATTATAAATCTTTTCTCTGAAAATGTTGTGTGTGATATGACCACTGTTTTCTCTGTATCAGAGCACAGGATCCTAAACTGGCTATTTCAGCAGAAAGATACAAAGTCTTTAAAAACTTCCGCTAACATTTGAAACCGTTCTTTTAACAGATTTCAGGAAGTAAAATAAATAAAAAAAAAAAGTCCCAAACCATCTCAGATAAAAGGTAGGATTCTGCTACAAAATCACCACTAAAAGTAGTGGAGTTCAGAGAGCTGCTGAGCTACACGGCCACTAGGTGTCTACTAACCGTGAGCTGAGTCACTCTGGGATGTAGTGACTGAATCTCCACTGGGCAAAAAGTGAGACAAAATACATAGCTCCTGTGCTTACATTAAACTCAGGTGTCCGCAGGTGGGTATGAATGCTAGATACTATACAATTAGCACAGAAAATTTTAGAAACCAGTAATGAACTTGTACAAGTGAGACACTGTTATGTCTTTAAACCGATGTGAGGAAGTATGTTCTATCTTGGTCGTCAAAATGTCTGAAGTTCTTGCTGTGCTAAAACTTCAGGGCTACTGTGAAATTCATACTCTGCACAAAAAACAGGTAAAGTGTGACCAGTCAAGTTAGAATATAACTAAAAATATAAATGCAAATTTTAAAAAGCTGCTGTGACCAATTAAATTTGCATAAAAGATGCCAACTAAACTGTAAAATCCTAACAACACATACTAGAAGACAGCTAAACAAACCTGACACAGAGCTTTTAACCTAGAAGTATTTAAAAAACCACACGATTAGGAAGCTCAAGTTAACACGTAAAAGTTTGTATACTTTTGACTCTTTTTCTAATAGTGAATAACAGTATTTACAAACAACATATTAACAGAACATTCATTTGCAACAACCTGAGAAAACCAAGTTGTAGCCAGGATTACTGCACTTACATAAAAATGTTCTGGTTTTAGTTTATGTACAGAGCAAAGTTATAGTAATTAGAATTGCTTACTGTCATCACAGGGGTTTCTAAAAAGAAGGGAAAAAAAAGAAGCTTTCTCAATGCAGATTAGGTAACTTGATGCTTTTTTGTTGACCTACCCTTTTTATATGGCTTTGGTGGCACAACAGGACCAGGCTCTATGTTATCATAGAAGTTACATGTAGCTTTCGGATCAAAGTTCCCTGTCAGAAAAGAAAAGTAAGAAAGTGTTACTCCAAGGTTATTTACATGCCTATGCCAGTGATATGAACACCTAGAGGCTTCAGATTTTATACATCTTTTTATTATGACATCATATATTAGCCTTTTCCCGAGTCGTCTTTTGTCACCTATTTTCAGTTTTGTGTTGATTCTAGTGATACTTAGCAGGCTAACCCCATATTGAAGAATCAAGTCCAGTTCAATGTTCTGTATTGCTTTAAAAAATATGTGAATACATAAATCTTTCTGTAGGACACATTCTTGGTAAAAAAGGAGGACTATGCATATTCTAATCTATTTGACTGTATTTATGTCAAGTTTCTGTCACAGATTTTTAAAGACCTAAGTGCCACAACTACATGCCTTTTAAATGCCTCCAGGGTTGCTGACTCCATCACTTCCCTTGGCAGCCTGTTCCAATGCTTGATAACCCTTTCGGTGAAGAAATTTTTCCTAATATCCAGTCTAAACCTCCCCTGGCACAACTTGAGGCCATTTCTTCTTGTCCTATTGCCTGTTACTTGGGAGAAGAGACTGACATCCACCTTGATACAACCTCCTTTCAGGTAGTTGTAGAGAGTGATAAGGTCTCCCCTCAGCTTCCTTTTCTTCAGACTAAACAACTCCAGTTCCCTCAGCTGCTCCTCATAAGACTTGTGCTCTAAACCCCTCACGAGCTTCACTGCTCTTCTTTGGATGTGCTCCAGCACCTCAATGTCCCTCCTGTAGTGAGGGGCCCAAAACTGAACACAGTATTCAAGGTGCATCTCACCAGTGCCGAGTACAGGGGGACGATCCCCTAGTCCTACTGGCCACACTATTTCTGATACAAACCAGGATGCTCCTGGCCTTCTTGGCCACCTGGGCACACTGCTGGCTCATATTCAGCCGGCTGTTGACCAACACCTCCAGGTCCTTTTCTGCCGGGCAGCTTTCCAGCCACTCTTCCCCAAGCCTGTAGCATTGCCTGTGGCTGTTGGGACCCAAGTGCAGGACCCAGCACTTGGCCTTGTTGAACCTCATACAACTGGCCTCGGCCCATCGTTCCAGCCTGTCCACCACCCTCTGTAGAGCCTTCCTACCCGCAAACAGATCAATACTCCTGCCCGACTTGGTGCCATCTGCAACACTCCTGACCATATTTAAATTATGTTTTAAAAAAACAGTCAATTCTGTACCTCTAGATTGAAGGAGATCAACTTCTTTCAGTGTACAGTCAACATTTATCTGGAGCTGTCTGTTGAGGCTTCTCAACCTGGTCATTTCCTCAGACTAGAAAGAACCCAAAATAGTAATTGTGGGAAAGTCAGTATCTTATCTGACATAGAAATAAGATTGCTATATCTTTG
Organism: Burhinus oedicnemus; assembly: GCA_008921705.1. Taxonomy (NCBI): domain Eukaryota; kingdom Metazoa; phylum Chordata; class Aves; order Charadriiformes; family Burhinidae; genus Burhinus; species Burhinus oedicnemus. The sequence continues at coordinate 409,494 of VFFE01009204.1, forward strand.
TTAACAGCTTTATTAGAAACTGAGTGTAGATAAAGCACTGAAAAAAAAAGCCAGGATTCCACTGTCTGTCCCGTCCCCCGACCCAATTTATTCCCTCAAAAAACATACTTCTATTGGCATTTGAGGAGGAAAACAAACCAAGCCAACAAAAATGAACAAGTTACTTAATATTAAAGTTCATTAGTAAGAAGACATAGCTGAGCTTAAGTTTATAAAACCCCACATCTTATAAAATTCTGTATAAATTGATGATTTGCTAGATGAGTTTACATCAACATGATCAGGAAACAGAATACAAGCTGCAGTTCACATTAATTATTACTGGATTATAACCGAATAAGGTCAGAAGTTTATTTATTTGCATCACCCCAAGGAGCTTCAACATGCCAAACCTTCTAGCCCAGTATATTTAAATCATTCAATGCTGCAAGTCATTAATTATTCTTAACAAAATAGTAAGTTATTTAAGTCCATATATTTGCATATCATTAAGAAACCCCAAGTTACTGGAATAGAGTGTTCTTAATGCTAGCAGTAGTGATTATTAACATGTATGTAGTAACAACTATCCTATCCTAGGATACATTCCAGCATCACAGACACAGTTACAAAGTAACAGAATGTTTGAGGTTGGAAGTGACCTCTGGAGGTCATCTGGTCCAACCCATCTGTCCAGATGGCAAACGGCTTTTGAATATCTCCAAGGATGAAGACTCTACAACAGCTCTGGGCAACCTGCGCCAGTGCTCAGTCAACCACACAGTAAAAAAGTCATTCCCGATGTTCAGAGGGACCCTCCTGTATTGCGGTTTGTGCCCACGGCCTCTGGTCCTGTCTCTGGACACCAGTGGTAAGAGCCTGGCTCTGTCCTCTTTGCACTCTCCCTTCAGGTATTTATATACATTGATAAGATGTCCTCTCCAGGCCGAACAGTCCCTGCTCTCTCATCCTGTCCTCACAGGAGAGATGCTCCAGTCCCTTAATCATCTTTATGGTCCTTCACTGGACTCTCCAGTACGACCATGTCTCTCTCTTGTACTGGGAAGCCCACTCCTGGACACAATACTCCAAGCGTGGCCTTACCAGTGCTGAATAAAGGAGAAGGGTAACCTCTCTGCCCTTGCTGGCAACACTCCTAATGCAGCTCAGGATATCATCAGCCTTCTTTGCTACATTGCTGCCTTATATTCAGCTTGGTCTCCACCAGGACCACCAGGGCCTTTTCTGCAAAATTGCTTTCTATCTGGTCGGCCCCCAGCTTATACTGCTGCATGGAGTTGTTCCTCCTCAAGTGCAGGATTTAGTACTTCCCCTTGCTGAATGGCATGAGGTTCCTGCCAGCCCATTTCTCCAGCCTGAATGGCAGCTCAACTCTCCTAGTTTTGTGTCATCAGCAAACTTGCTGAGGGTACACTCTACCCCATCATCCAGATCATTAAGGAAGATGTTAAACAGGATCAGATCCAGTATTGACCCCTGCAGTACACTGCTAGTTACTAGCCTCCAACCAGACTTCGTGCCACTGATTACCACACTCTTGGCTTGGCTGTTCAGCCAGTTCTCAAACCACCTCACTGTCTGCTCATCCAGCTCATACTTCATCAGCTTCTCTACGAAGATCTTACAGGAGACAATGTTGAAAGCCTTACTGAAGTCTAGGTAGACAATAACCACTGCTCTCCCTTCATCTACCAGGCCAGTCTTTTCATCCCAGAAGTTTATCAAATTGGTCAAGCTTGACTTCCCCTTGGTGAATCTATGCTGACTACTGCTGATCGCTTTCTTGTCCTTCATGTGCCTGGAAATGGGGATTAGCTACTCCAGCACTTTCCCAGGGATCAAGGTGAGGCTGACTAGCCTGTAGTTCCCTGGGTCCTCCTTCTTGAAGACAGGAGTGACATTTGCTCTCCTTTACTCTTTGGGCACTTCTCCCAAACACCAAAATCAATCAAAGATTATCTAGAGTGGCCTCACAATGACATCTGCCAGCTCCCTCAGCACTCGTGGGTGCATCCCATACAGGACCACGAACTTATGTATGTCCACTTTGCTTCACTATTCCCTGACCTGATCCTCTTCCACCAAGGGTATACCTTCCTTGCTCCAGACTTTTCCTGGGGCCACTAGGACTCAGGATTCACGAAGGCCTGTAAAGACTGAGGCAAAGAAGGCATTCAGGATCTCAGCCTTTTTCACGTCCTACGTACCCAGCTCTCATTGAGCAATGGCCCCACATTTTCACTAGCCTTCCTTTTGTCACCTACGTACTAATAGAAGCCATTCTTTTTGTCTTTGACATCCCGTGCCAGATTCAAGTCCAGTTGGGCTTTGGCTTTCCTAACCTCATCCTTGCACACTCAGACACTGCCCCTGTATTCCTCCCAGGAATATACCTGCCAAATGCTGCCCTGAGACAGGTGAGACATACAGCAGCCATACTAGTTAAGCAGCTAACAGCTCCTACTATGCCTTCCAGCCTACATCTGTGTGCATTGTTTATGACAACACAGTGAGCAAGCCTCAATTGATTTGGCTAACGACTGCACAAAGCAGAAGTTATTTTTCAGTCAGATGAATTGGGCTAGAGTTACTTGCAGGTGGAAGTCACACAGATAGGAAGAATCAACAATGAAAAGAGGAGACAGAGGTGCCAATGATTTGAGGCAACACTGCCACTGAAAGTTACTTGGCACATCCTGTACATATCAAATGGGAAACAGATTGTCTAGGAGATGCAACTATTCAAACAACAAAATACCTCAATATAAAAAGATACCTTTTTTAAAAAACAAGTGAAACCTTGCTGCATGAACACCAAGTTGTATATGGCTTAGGCTCTTCAAATAGACTTGGACATACATTTTTACAGGTTGTTAGGAAAGTAACTATATTCAGTTCTGTGGTCCAGAAAAGCACATGTATAAACGTTTCAGAAATTCTGTTGTGAACACTAAGAAAGCTGGACACATATCTGCTTCTTAAATTGTAAGAACTGGCTTACAAGAAGCCAAAAACTTAGAAAAAAAAATCATCCCCAAAGATTGAATATTTTATACCCCAAAATATTTTTTGTACAATACTTTAGCTCATGAAAACATAAAAAAAAGTTATCTTGATTTAAAATACTAACAAATTGCTTACTGTTGGAATTGCAGTTGTACAGCTAACTCTTCGAAGCCGCCTCTGCATTAGATCATGCTCCATACCATTGACTTCAGCTTTCAAGCGTTCGAGCTCTTCTTTCTCAAGCTTCAGTTCCTTTGCTAATCTCTCCATCCTTGCTCGCTGATGTAACAGCAAGGCTAATATTTTACATGGAAGAAATAGTTACTAACACACAAAAACCCAGCAAACTGAATTCTTAACTTATGCCTAAGATTCATGAGTGACCTTTCTGGAAAAAAAAAAGTGATCATAAACATGCAGCCAAATATCAGCGTGAAGATGCTTTCATGCCAAATGAACTACAATTTAGAATAAAGTTCTTCCAGAATAAAAACACATTTTAGACAGTAACTTGAAGTTGATATTACCATTTTGGTCAAAGCTTCTTTTTTTGCATTTGGTCTTTCTCGTCTCAAAAATACAAAGGCACCTGTACAAGGAGACAGCTTCTCAGGATGAAACAGCAACCTAGTTATATTAATACTGAACTGACAAAAAAAATAAACACCAGAGGTAAGATCAGAAGGTAACACACACTTCATATCTGCTGCTCAATAGCAGCTGACACAATGGCCTTAAGAGATTAGTCAAATGTCAGTCCCAAATTGTTTTTTTCACTGCTATTACAGATTATGCTATAATAACTTTAAGTAGTCTTAGCTTTTCAGAGAGTACTGTAATTCTCAATACTGTAAGTTCCCCAGCGTTCAAAGGCAAAACTACAGAACTTCAATAAAAGAGACTAGAGCATCCAGAAAATAAGAAGTAGGGGCAGCTCAGGTGCTTCAGAGTCCTTAATTCTACAATATAGCTGATTCGCTGTCCTCTAACCTCTCTCTGCTGTTAATCGTTCTCTCATATTTTTGTCATGGTACTGAAATCTATGATTCTCAGTCACAAGCTGATGTCGGGCTCCCAGAGCAGCCAAAGAAAGAATTTTGACTAGGTAGAAAATAATACTCAGTTTCTACAGGAAGACGCTTCTCAGTATTTCACGATGATGCAAAACTGCCCAAGTTAATTAGTGTGATGCTTAACACTTTCTGATCTAGCTGTTTTTATCTGATTGAAGTCTACTAGGACAGAGAAAAATAAGAGAAATTTCCTGTGGGTGTTCAGACAAGCATGTTGCTCATATAACAATGTTCCAGCAAACCACCTAAATGTATGAAGACGTAAAATCTGCAAGAACGCTATTTCATGCAAAGCACCAGCCAGCACCCGCCCTTTTCTTCAACCCTATCCCAACACAGGCAAAGAAAAACATAACATGTCAAGAATATTTGCGTACTAGCTAAAAAAAAAGTTAGAAAAATAAGCAACAATATGACACAGCTAACTGGGGGAGGATAAAAAAAACCCACAACCAGTCAGAAGCATAAAAATGACAGTGTTTTTTATCAGATGTCAGTATTCTGTGCAAAAAAAGTAGCACTATCCTTTGGATTTTGTATGGATCCACAAATTCATGGCCAAAGAATAAACACTGAAAATCCTATCCAAGAATAACATCAGATGTTTTTACAATACAGGCACCAGTATTACTGAACAAAACTGTTCTCTACTTTTTGAAGTAGTGTAAGTCATCCAAGTAGAGTTTCAGATAATCACAAAATTAAAATAATAAGAAGAAAAAAGGACAGCTACCAGGCTGTATGATTTTCCACTATTAGTATCAAACCTTGTCTTTCTGTGACTCCTCTAATTTAACATCCAATACAACTACATTACATAGCTTTGCATCATACTATAGCACAACTCATCATACATGACTCACACTACAAAGAAACAGTGGAAATACAGACATCAGAATGGATTTTTGGTAACACTTTTCACAATGGTTCATATTCAAAAGAAAATCAAATAAACTTGTTCCCTATATTAAACTGTTAAATATACTCTTCTTTCGGAATCCTTTGTGGTAGTAAAAATATAATGTTTATTCTTCTACAATTTATTTCTATCAAGAGTTCAGAGTGCAGCAATACCAAAGGCTATAATGAAGTCCCTGGTGCGGCAGGTATTGCCACAGAAGCAGATGCCCCCCAAAGCATATACTAACTAGTTTTATTGGGTTTGTTTTCCAAATACACAAGTCTACTCAAAGATACAAAGGCAAAACCAGATTTCTACATTTCAGAATACGTTTTCCTCAGTTATGTGAAGCTACTTAGAGTTTCCTCACATAACTGTCAATCTTTAATGAAGCTGTAATACGAACACTACCAAAAAAAGCATATGGCCTAGGAGTTACACACTTACTAGTGTTTGTTCTAAGTAACATTTCTAATTGGGTCCACCGGATGCAGAACAGCTCTCTGTTAATAAGTTAGAATAGATCAAAAGACGCAAAGCAAAATAAGAAATCAAGAACTACGGGGCAGCATTATAACCATTATTTCAGCTCTCTAAAGTGAAAAGAAGGCTAGAAGGAGCAATGGAGGAATAGACTCTCTTTTCCAAACTCAAATCCAGAAACAAAGCACATTCTTTAAATAATTGCTGCTGATTATCATTCTGTCATTACCCCAAATGATTGGCTTGAATGCTTCAAGACTGATTCATTTGCTCAATTTTAAATGTTTCAAATCTATAAAGCAGATTACTCTGACAAAAGCACTTTTCAGCTAAAGGTTAGATTTCCACTTTTTTTTTTTTTTACTAGATTACTTAGTTCTTCATTTCTATGTGCCATTAAGACTATGTTCTATCCCTATGCAGAACACATATCCTAAAATTCATCTGCCAATCTCTTTCTCCTGTTTCAAAACTGTTTGATTAAGTTCTTCAAAATAATTATTTCAATACTTTTCAAAACAAAAATATGATTTGTATTGATACCCAAAGTAATTTTAGCTGCAATCCTACTTCCCTCTCCTCTTTCACTGAATACTCTTCAATCTAAACCAAATAAATTGGATTCAAATTCCCTGCAGAAGTTAGTGCTTCAGGTTCTATAAAGCACCCAAGTACAGAACAAATACAAAAAATAGTAAAATCCACATGTAACTTTACGAGTTAGTTGTTCAATGCAGAATTTACAAACTGGACACACAGCATATGAACAAACCATTTACTTGTTAGCTGTACTGTTTTCTTTTAAGAAATTCCCCTAACATCAAAAGCATAGCAACTTTAAGAACCTCAGAAATTCTTCATGTATTAGATTGAAATTTGGCAAAATTTTTTAAAAATCAGAACAAACTCATTAGATCATTTTTGGTGCAATTTCTATTCTTCTCTGTATGGGTTCAAAAATTCTCACTAAGAAGTAGCAAAATCAAGATGAAAATGCATTTTACAATAATACAATTTGCAGGGTGAAACATTTACCTTGAGTGTAAGCATAGTCATCTGATCCAGAACTAGAACTTCTCTGATACTTATGGCTTCCTTTTTCTCCTCCAGATCCTGGGATTACAGAAATAGGCTGAATAGGCTCTGGTGCTGCAGAACGCTCTTCTTGGTCCACTAAATTTAAAAGATTCTCAGTCGGTGCTCGACCTACTGTGATTTTAAAAATGGTTGGGTTTGGCTGAGACACCATTACCCGAGGAGACTGTGTTGGTGCACCTGCAGGTCCAGTTGGTTGAGTGTAGGTAATATATACTGGATTAACACTAAACGGAGGTTTGGGTTGACCCGACATACCTCTTGATGGAGAGCTTGAAGGAGGAGTAGTGGCTGCATACAGCGGGTGCTGGTTTCGTTGAGATGGTTGATTACTTATTGGTGAAGGACTTCTGTTCATTGCAGTCCCAGGTCTTTGTGGTGGCTCAACTGTAATTTCTATTTTATTCATGGAACCTTTGGATAAACTAGGTCCAGCAAAAGGAGGAAGATACGATACAGAGTGACCACCCTGTTTTTGAAAAGTCTGGGATGCTTGCTGATATGGATGGGGTGGGACAGTTGAAGGACTAGGAGGCATGAAAACATGTGAACTCTGATGACCCAGCTGAGGCGGCTGAACTTGGTGCTGAGGAGAGCCAAAGGGAGAGGGACACTGGGATGGTGGTGGTGATCGAAAAGCTGACTGAGGGATCTGGGGTTGTTTAGGAGAATACTGAGAAGGTTGGTAGTTCTGTTGATGTGGATACACAGGTAGAGGACGGGGAGTATAATGTGGAACTGGGCCCTGTGGCGATGAATGCCACTGTGTATTCTGAGGAGTCTGTCGTCCTGAAGAACTTTGAGATGTTTGTCTTATATAAATAGAGCCAGGAGTCCCATAAAGATTGCTTGGAATCTGTGGAAGAATTTGTAGAGCTCTGGGTACGCTCTGTCCAGAGGGGAGGTTTTGTGATACTGTAACAGTAATGGGATTTGTACTGTACCGAGGTATGTGCATATACGTGGGAGGAGGGCCTTGCATAGCAGACGTGTTCATTCCTGGTTGTATGGAAGATGGCTGTGGAGGTGGCTGTGGAGGAGGAGTAGCTGCATTTCTATTCTGGTCATTCATGAAAAATGGATTGTAACTAGGAGAAGCTGCCACAACAGCGGGAGCAGAATGTGGTTCTTGAACTAAGCATATCAGCTGTTTACCTGCTGTGCGTTGTGGATCAATATGTCCATCACTTGAACTGTGTACCAGTGTACGACCACCATTAAGTTGAGCTCCATCCCCTGCATGATAGCTGGTATGAGGATGAATACCCAGATTAATGTGCAAAAGGCTATTTCTATTCATTCTGGTGTCATCAGGACTATGGTACTCCATATACAAGTATTTGTTGCTCTCCTGTGCGAGGGCTCGACAACAGGCATCTAGGTTGTTGTTGTTCTAGGAGTAAGAATGGACAGCTATTATTGTCAAATAGCAAAAGAAAAAGCCACTGCTTAGCGTTCAACAATCATTCAACTGAAGCTGCAATCAAGCCTAGCTTGAACACAACTATGGATAACATTTCACAGACACGAATTTTGAAATAAAGGTAATACCTAGCAGGTCACAGGATTCAAGTAGCACATAGCACACACTGCATCTAGAAAAATGCTAGGGTAACACTAGCTACAGTATGACATTAAAAGAGAAATCAAGTCCAGTTTTGGGGAAAGCAATGGTTACAACTCTTGGCATCTTCTGCAAGGAACAGGTATGTAAAATTAACTACTTCTATAACAACAGAAATCAAACTAAACTAGATCAAAATTGCAAACTCTGGGAAGTCAACACAAAAATGCAGATGACGTTCTAATGTTTACCTGAGTGTTTACTGTTTTCACCTTTATTTCACTGTTTAGCTGAGTATTTTGCCTTACCTGAAAGTTCAAAAGCCCAACATTTTAAACCAGCTTCTCTTGGTAGAACAGAATTGAGTGCCTTAAGAATGAAGTCAGAATAGGTATTGGTTGAAAAAGTACTGGCAATTCCATAAGGCACCTTACAATTCTGACATAATTTCAACTGCCTTTAAGAATTTCAGGCTCAAGGGTAAAAAAAGGTTTATTCATATGTCAGTGAGGAAACCAAATAACTCCTGTAAATGTTTAATTTGTTCTGTGGTGCCAGCAGTTGAAACTATACAGACAATAAATTATGAATCAAATCAAATGTATAATGGGGAATTTCCTTTCCCTTCTTCCCTTCTCCGCTCATTTTAGCTTAATCTAGTCTTGTTAAAAGAACGACATGAATTATAACTACCCCTCATGAAGGGTAGTGATAGGATGGTAACTACAGAAGTGTCTGAGCACAATCAGGTGGGAATTAGGGCTTGTCCCCCCAAAAAAGTGGCAGGACAATTAGCCCAGCTGAAGTGCATCTACACTAATGCACACAGCATGGGGAACAAACAGGAGGAGCTGGAGGCCATTGTACAGCAAGGGAACTATGATATAGTTGCCATCACAGAAATGTGGTGGGAAGACTCACACAACTGGAGTGCTCTGATTGACAGCTACCAACTTTTCAGAAGGGACAGGCAAGGAAGGAGAGGTGGTGGGGTGGCCCTCTATGTTAGGGGCAGTTTTGAGTGCCTAGAACTTAACAATGTGAATGACAGTGTTGAGTGTTTATGGATAAGAATCAAGGGGAAGGCCAATAAGGCAGACATCGTGGTGGGAATTTGTTACAGACCCCCCAGTCAGGATGTAGAGACTGCTGAAATATTCTATAAGCAGCTGGCAGAGGTCTCGCGATTGCTCGCCCTTGTTCTCGTGGGGAACTTCAACTTCCCAGCTGTCTGCTGGAAATACAACACAGCAGAGAGGGAACAGTCCCGGAGGTTCCTGGAGTGTGTGGAAGACAAATTCCTAACACAGCTGGTGAGGGAGCCAACTAGGGGAAGCACCCTACTTGGACCTACTGTTTGTTAACAGAGAAGGTCTTGTGGGGGATGTAAAGACTGGAGGTTGTCTTGGGCAGAGTGATCATGAAATGGTAGAGTTTTCAATTCTTGGAGAAGCAAGGTGGGGAGCCAGCAGAACGGCCACCTTGGACTTCTGAAGGGCAGACTTTAGCCTGTTCAGGAGCATGGTTGAGAGTGTCCCTTGGGAGACAGTCCTGAAGGGCAAAGGTGCCCAGGAAGGTTGGTCATACTTTAAGCAGCAACTCTTAAAAGCACAGGAGAAGGCCATCCCCATGTCCTGAAAAAAAAGCCGACAGGGAAGAAGACCAGCCTGGCTAAATAGAGAGCTTTGGCTGCACCTCAGGAACAAAGGGAAAGTTTACATTCTTTGGAAAAGGGGGTTGGCAGCTTATGAGGAATACCAAGATGTAGTGAAGCTATGCAGGAGGAAAATTAGAAGGGCCAAAGCCCAAGCAGAACTCAGCTTGGCCACTGAGGTTAAAGATAATAAGAGGCTCTTTCAGTATATCAATAGAAAAAGGAAGACTAGGGAAAATGCAGGCCCACTGATGAATGAGATGGGCACCCTAGTGGTGGAAGACACAGAGAAGACGGAGTTACTGAATGCCTTCTTTTCTTCAGTCTTCACTGCTAAAGCTGTCCCTCATGAATCCCAGACCCTGGAGGCAAGGGGGAAGGTCTGGAGAGAGGAAGATTTTCCCTCAGTTGAGGACGACTGGGTTAGAGACCACTTGGCCAAGATGGACATCCATAAGTTCATGGGCCCTGATGGGATGCACCCGCGAGTGCTGAGAGAGCTGGCAGATGTTATTGCTAGACCACTCTCCATCATCTTTGGAAGGTCATGGGGAACAGAAGAGGTGCCTGAGGACTGGAAGAAGGCCGACATCGCTCCAATCTTCAAAAAGGGCAAGAAGGAGGACCCAGGGAACTACAGGCCGGTTAGTCTCACCTCTGTCCCTGGGAAGGTTATGGAGCAACTTGTTCTGGATGTCATCTCCAAACACGTTGAAGAACAGGAAGTTATTGGAAGTGGTCAACACGGATTTACCAAGGGTAAATCATGCGTGACCAATCTGATAGCCTTCTATGATGTTATAACTGGTTGGCTGGATGAGGGGAGAGCGGTACATGTCATCTACCTTGACTTCAGCAAGGCTTTTGACACTGTCTCCCATAACATCCTCATTAGGAAGCTGAGGAAGTGTGGGCTAGACGAGGAGACAGTGAGGTGGACTGAGAGCTGGCTGTGTGACAGAACTCCAAGGGTTGTGATTAATGGAGCAGTGTCAAGTTGGAGGCCTGTAACCAGTGGTGTCCCCCAGGCATCAATACTCAGTCCAATCTTGTTCAATCTATTCATCAATGACCTGGATGAGGGGACAGAGTGTATCCTCAGCAAGTTCACTGATGATACCAAACTGGGAGGGGTGGCTGACACTCCAGAGGGCCGCACTGCCATCCAGCGTGACCTGGACAGGCTGGAGTGCTGGGCAGAGAAGAACCTCAAGAGGTTCAACAAGAGCAAGTGTAGGGTCCTGCACCTGGGGAGGAAGAATGCTAGGCACCAATATAGGCTAGGGGTGGACCTGCTGGAAAGCAGCTCTGAGGAAAAGGATCTGGCAGTCCTGGTAGATAGTAAATCATCCATGAGCCAGCAATGTGCCCTTGTCGCCAGAAAGGCCAATGGAATCCTGGGCTGCATAGGGAAGAGTGTGGCCAGTAGGTCAACGGAGGTCATTCTCCCCCTCTGCTCGGCACTGGTGAGGCCGCAACTGGAATACCGTGTCCAGTTCTGGGCTCCCCAGCTCAAGCGGGACAGGGAACTACTGGAGAGAGTCCAGCATAGGGCAACAAAGATGACTGGGGGACTGGAGCACCTCCCTTATGAGGAAAGGCTGAGAGAGCTGGGACTCTTTAGCCTGGAGAAGAGAAGGCTGAGGGGAGACCTTATTCTTGCTTAGAAGTATCTAAAGGGTGGGTTGAAGGAGAGTGGAGCCAGACTCTTTTCAGTGGTTCCCAGTGACAGGACGAGGGGCAACGGGCACAAGCTGGAACATAGGAAGTTCCATCCAAACACAAGAAAAAACTTCTTTACGGTGAGGGTGACCGAGCACTGGAACAGGCTGCCCAGGGAGGTTGTGGAGTCCCCTTCTCTGGAGATTGTCAAGACCCGCCTGGATGCAGTCCTGACTAATGTGCTCTAGGCGTTCCTGTGTCAGCAGGGGAGTTGGACTAGATGATCTCTAGAGGTCCCTTCCAACTCTGAAAATTCCATGATTCTGTGATAACTTTTCCAAAAGAGTAAAATCACTAGAAAGCATTCCAGATTGTGGATTTATTTTTTTTTTCTCCCCAGTTTCTCATACAACAGCCTGTACCAGATGTGGTTCAGTTTTTAACTTAAACAGTAGTTAAAGAAAAAAAATTCACTTTAAGTCAAGTTCAACTGCACCTGGCCCTCAGCAGCATGTGTGATCCAGGATTGGCACCTTCTGTGACATACAGCATCTCCTACCAGAACAAGTGTGTATATATTTATATAAATACGCACACACCCCCGCCTTCCTTAGTGTGTGAAGATTACCATTCTAAGGAATATACATTAATAATGGTTTCACTTGTATTTTAAACACTACCATTACATAAAGTTTGTATACATATTAATACTCACATCACCTTGCAGTAGAATTTTCAACAGCCTATCCAGTTGGTTGAAAAGTCAGAGTTACATTTCTTTTCTAAAGGACTGATACCTAGTCAGTCTTGATACTAAACTGAAGATGACTTTCCCAAAATTTCATGCGATTTCATATCAGATGAACACACATACTCAGCATTTTCTCACATGAAGACTTACTACTGAATGTGACAGAAGACAGAAGAGTCCAGCACTTAATTATGTATGGCTCTCACTCTAGGGATGCGTCCCTGACTACTTCCCCTTCATGCCAAACTTCCTTTCTAGACCCCAATGGTCAAATAGGAATATCCAGATGTATCACAGAAAAATTTTAAATCAGAACATGTGGGAACCAGACCTTGTAATAATAACCAGCACCACAGTGCCAAGACAGTAGTCTCAAAGTTAACCGCTACCATCAGCCACTTGACATCTAAACAGGACTTCATAAAAAGAGTCCTCAGTTTCCTTAGGTTACTTCATCAGGATGGAGGTAGACAGAATGTAGATAGCACAAGTCTGAATTCGATTTTCCCAGGGTATACAATATATTTGTCATTTCAAAGGACACTCAATTTTTAATAGGTCCAAAACTCATACTGGTTTAAATCTAGGGCATGTATTGCAACAGGTCAATGGAAACTAGCTCATGTATCTTAAAACAAATATAAAGTGGATTTGGAAACAAATTCTACACTTTACAGATATTTGCAGTGTAATGTTAACTAGCTATCCAGAACACCGTATTGTAGATATAGAATACCATATGCTTCTGCAGCGTTAGGGGTTCTTTAATTTTATCATTTTACAGATCATAGAATCACAGAATAGTTTGGGTTGGAAGGGACCTTTAACGGTCATCTAGTTCAACCTCCCCTGCAACCAGCAGGGACATCTTCAACTAGATCAGGCTGCTCAGAGCCCTGTCCAACCTGGCCTTGAATATTTCCAGGGATGGGGATTTCTTCCTTATATTTAGCCTAAATCTTCCCTCTTTTAGTTTAAGCCTATTACCCCTTGTCCTTTCACAACAGGTCCTGCTAAAAAGTTTGTCCCCATCTTTCCTGTAGGCCCCCTTTAAGTACTGAAAGGCTGCTATAAGGTCTCCCCAGAGCCTTCTCTTCTCCAGGCTGAACAACCCCAACTCTCTCAGCCTCTCCTCACAGGAAAGTTGCTCCAGCCCTCTGATCATCTTCGTGGCCCTCCTCTGGACTCGCTCCAACAGGTCTGTGTCTCTCCTGTGCTGAGGGCTCCAAAGCTGCACGCAGTACTCCAGGTGGGGTCTCAGCAGAGCAGAGTAGAGTGGCAGAATCACCTCCCTCGACCTGCTGGCCACGATTCTTTTGATGCAGCCCAGGATGCAGTTGGTTTTCTGGCCTGTCAGCACACATTGTTAGCTCATGTTGAGCTTTTCATCCACCAGTACCACCAAGTCCTTCTTGGCAGGGCTGTGCTCAATCCCTTCATCCCCCAGCCTGTATTGATACTGGGGGTTGCCCCAACCCAGGTGCAGGACGCTGCACTTACACTTGTTGAACCTCATGACGTTCACACAGGCCCACTTCTTGAGCTTGTCCAGATCTCTCTAGATGGCATTCCATCTCCCTCAGGCATGTCAGCTGCACCACTCAGCTTGGTGTTATCTCCAAACTTGCTGAGGGTGCACTCAATCCCACTGCCTATGTCACTGATGAAGATATTGAACAGTACTGGTCCCAATACGGACCCCTAAGGGACACCACTTGTTGCCAGTCTCCATCTGTACATTGAGCCGTTGACCACTATGCTCTGGATGGGACCATCCAACCAACTCCTCATCCACCAAACAGTCCACCCATCAAATCCATATCTCTCCAATTTAGAGAGAAGGATGTTGTGGGGGACCATGTCAAAGGCCTTACAGAAGTCCAGATAGACAACATCCATAGCTCTTCCCTTGTCCACTGATGTAGTCATTCCATCATAGAAGGCCACTATGTTGGTCAGGCAGGACTTGCCCCTGGTGAAGCCATGCTGGCTGTCTCAAATCACCTCCCTGTCCTCCACATGCCTTAGCATAGCTTCTAGGAGGATCTGTTCTATGATCTTCCCCAGCACAGAGGTGAGGCTGCCAGGTTGGTAGCTCCCAAGGTCCTCCCTTTTTCCTTTTTAAAAATAGGTGCAATGTTTTCCTTTTTCCAGTCACTAGGGACTTCACCTGACTGCCATGACTCTTCAAATATCATGGAGAGTGGCTTGGCAACTACATCAGCCAATTCCCTCAGGACTCTGGGATGCATCTCGTCAGGTCCCATAGATTTCTCTATGTTCAGGTTCCTCAGGTGATTGTGAACCTGATCTTACAGTGGGAGGGACTTCGCTCCTGCAGACCCCGCCTTGCAGTCCATCCACTCAAGAGGTGTGGGGAGAGAGGTTCCCAGTGAAGACTGAGGCAAAACAGTTGTTGAGTACCTCAGCTTTCTCCTCATCTGTTGTTACCAGTTTGCCAGTCTTGGCCATCGGGGGGGTACACTTTCTTTGAGCTTCCTTTTCTGGCTGACATACCTGTAGAAGCCTTTCTTACTATTCTTTGTCTTCCTTGCCATGATCAGCTCCAGCCATGCCTTAGCCTTCCTGATCCCATCCCTACACAACAGGGCAGTATCCCTATACTCTTCCCAAGATACCTGTCCCTGCTTCCACTGCCTGTGCATTCTTCCCCTTTAGTTTGACCAGCAGGTCTCCACTCAGTCATGCCAGTCTCTTGCCCTCCTTTCCTGATTTCTTATACCTGGAGATTGAGAGCTCTTGCGCTCCAAGGAAAGCATCCTTAAAGATCTGCCAGCTCTGTTCTGCTCCCTTGTTCCTGAGGGTAGTTTCCCAGGGGGTCCTACTGACTAACTCCTTGAAGAACTGGAATTTTGCTTTCCTAAAATTTAAGGTCCTGACTTTTGCCTGACCCATATCCCTCAGGACTGCGAACTTGACCAATGCGTGATCACTGCAGCCCAGGCTGCCTCCAATCTTGACATCACCAATTAGATCACTTGTGTTAGTGACCATCAGGTCCAGTATTGCATCTCCTCTGGTAGGGCTGGCTATTATCTGGCTTAAGAAGTTATCCTCAATGCACTCCAGGAGTCTCCTGGATTGCCTACAACTCTCTATGCTGCTTTTCCAGCAGATTCCGGGGGGCGGTTGAAGTCCTCCAGCAGGACGAGAGCCTGTGCATGCAACACCTCCTGTAGCTGGACTAAGAAGGCTTCATCAATAGGCTCCCCTTGATTGGGCGGCCTGTAGTAGGCACCACCCACAAGGTTCCCTTTGTTGCCTCAGTCTCTTACTCTTCCTGTAGGCTTTCAACCTGCTCGTGGCTACTCTTCAGAGACAACTCTTCACACTCTATCCCTTTCTTGATGTAGAGGGCAACAGCTCTGCCCCCTCTTCCTCGCCTGTCCCTTCTGAACAGCCTGTGGCCATCAGTAGCTGCTCTCCAGTCATGGGATTCGTCCCACCAGCTGTCAATAATGGCAACCAGGTCATAGCCTTCTAGCAGCATGGTGGCTTCCAGCTCCTCCTGTTTGTTGCCCATGCTGCATGTATTGGTGTAGAGGGACTTCAGCTGGGCTGTCGGCCATGTCACCTTCTTTGAGGAACATCCCTTAATTCCTTTGGGATATTTCACTGGTGTATCCCTCTTGGCTCCTATTACCTCGGGAGCCCCTGGCTCATCTCTGTAAGACTTCAAGTGTGCTGCAGCACAGCCAGCACATCTCAGAGCAACAGGCTGCGTGCCCTCCCTAGCACCCCGTCCCTCTAACCGTTACCAGTCATTCCCACAGCTTGTAACAGGCAAGCCTGATATTGCCCCCTCCAAGCCTCAAGATGTCTGACTTAAACAGAGTTCATCAAAAAGACCATGTACTTAACAGTACAGAAGAGATGACTGTCAGGATAAGTAAAGCTTTATATTGCAGGGCTTCCCCCGCTTTACATTTGTCTGAAAGCAATTCATTTGTATTTGTACGGTTTAGAAGGCACACAATGCAAAAATTATACCCACAGTTATAAGTAAACCTACTCTTCTGCCAGAGACGGGTAGGATGCAAATACAGCTTTGTTACTTTCATATGCAGCATTTCATCACATTAGGTTCCACCTTAGCCATAGTCACACAAGGCCAAATCAGATCTTACGTGTTTCTATTCCACTCCTGAATCTTCCCATTAACAGAAGGTATTCCTAGACAATTATGACTTTGAAAAATTATTATGTGTGGTCACTTACTATCACTTCCAATTTGTGATTTTAGGTGAAGGTGGAAGGAAGAAATGGGAAGGAAGAAATGGAAAGGAAAAAAAAGGAAAAACAAAACACCCTGCCACCTGACTTGGAAACAAAGTAAAAATAAATCTTTGGACAGCTGTGACAAAAAGATACCATGAAGACAGAAAACCTTTAGCTAAGGCCAGTTCCTTATCTTGGAAGAACGAGTCATTGTTTGCTAAAATCTCCTCCAGTATATGTATGTTATTTATATAGCCATCATCAATAATCATCCTATTAGCCACTTTCCTTATTCCCTGTAATCATACAGTCACAGGTCACATAGAGAAGGAAGAACAGTCAGAGGAAAAAAACCCACAAACATAAGTGAAGAATGATAAAATCTTTGTACGGAAAAGACAGGACAAAAATGCAAGTACTGGAGTCTTCCACCCTTCCAAAATAAAACCAGAACAATGAAAGTCTATGTTCCATGGATACTACTAAAAAGAATTTTCGTAATAAATAAAAAAAAAAAAATAAAAAAAATTACACAGACTCTTAATCATACCTGAAGCATACACTGAGATACCACCCCTTCAGGTATCTCAGGGAAACGTTGTCGGAGATCATGGAGTACCTGCACATCGAGTTGTTGACTGCCCTGCGCCATGCCAGATTGATGATGTTCCAGATTACCAAAAACTGGAAGTCAACAGGCCTTCCAATGATTATGGTCTTCTGAGGCTTCTGGCATTTTCTGTAAGAAAGAAAACACAATCAATTATCTTTTAAGCCGTAACAACAACTTTTCCTCCTTCCCCAGCTGCGTTGTGTAAAAGAATTACCATATTATCCCAGCTGACTGGAGGTTAGCAAATGTGATGCCTATCTACAAGAAGGGCTAGAAGGAAGATCTAGGGAACTAAGGGCTGTCAGTCTGACCTCACTGCCGGGGAAGGTTATAGAGCAGATCACCTTGAGTTTCATGGCCTACAGGACAACCAGGCAATGAGGCTGAGTCAGCATGGGTTTATGAAAAGCAGGTCCTGATTGACTAACCTGACCTCTTTCTATGACAAGGTAACCCACTCAGTGGATGAGGGAGAGGCTGTGGATGTTGTCTACCTAGACTTTACTAAAGCCTTTGACACCATTTCTGACAGCATTCTCCTGGAGAAACCAGCTGTGTATGTCTTGAACGGGCATACTCTTTGCTGGGTAAAAAAACTGGCTGGATGGCCAGGCCCAAAGAGGGGTGGTGAATGAAGTTAAATCCAGTTGCTGGTCAGTCACAAGTGGTGTTCCCCAGGACTCAGTATTGGGGCTGGTTCTGTTTAATATCTTTATCAATAATCTGGACGAGGGGATCGAGTGCACCCTCAGTAAGTTTTCAGATGACATCAAATTACGTGGGAGCGTTGATCTGTTTGAGAGTAGGAAGGCTCTACAGAGGGTGGTGGACAGGCTGGAACGATGGGCCGAGGCCAGTTGTATGAGGTTCAACAAGGCCAAGTGCTGGGTCCTGCACTTGGGTCCCAACAGCCCCAGGCAATGCTACAGGCTTGGGGAAGAGTGGCTGGAAAGCTGCCCGGCAGAAAAGGACCTGGAGGTGTTGGTCAACAGCCGGCTGAATATGAGCCAGCAGTGTGCCCAGGTGGCCAAGAAGGCCAGGAGCATCCTGGTTTGTATCAGAAATAGTGTGGCCAGTAGGACTAGGGGATCGTCCCCCTGTACTCACAGAAAGGGTTATCAAGCATTGGAACAGGCTGCCCAGGGAAGTGGTCGAGTTAGCAACCCTGGAGGCATTTAAAAAGCATGTAGATGTGGCACACAGGGACATGGTTCAGTGATGGATTTGGCTAGGTTTATGGTTGGACTTGATGATCTTAAAGATCTTTTCCAACCTAAACGATTCTATGATTATTAAGAGAGCCAATGGCTTAAACACAATAGTGGGAATCATCAGGTCTCAAATTCTAATATTAAAACACTTAACATATCACAGGTATGTCTACATGACATTTCACTGGAATGTGCTAGTTCAGATCTTTATACAGTCCCACTGTTGTACCGTGTAGGCCTAATTAAAATTAATCTGACCTGCATAAAATGGAAATGTTACATATTTACTCCCAGTGAAATTCTGAACAGTTTGTAGAAAAGTCTGAAGTTATCACTAAGCATGCAGTCTTTGTTACTTACAACATGACAAAAGTAACAGGCTGGAAAACTAAGTAGCACAATTATAAAAAAATACCTCTCTAGTAACAGGGCTTAAACTCTTTCCTCTTTACATCACTACAAATCCAAGAAATTGGAAGCAATTTTTGTGAAACACAACAACAGTTAAACAGAATTTAAAGAGTCCTTTTTAGGATTATGATAAGTATCTAAGATTTTTGTAAAGCACCTATTATATTCATACTAACGTGATTAGTGACAAAAAACACTCTTTCCATTTCAGGATTCTTATATTCAACAGCAAAATTCTATCTGAACTTCAATACCCAAGGACTACTAGAAGGCAAATACAGTCTGAGTCAACAAATGCTTTTCTCACTTGTGGCTCATGTTCACAGCAGTAATCAAAAAGTAGCCAAAGTCTAAGTAAAGATTCACAAAGACTTTGCGTGAAGGTGGTGCATGACATAGCCCCTGTATGACAACTATTATTGCTAAGCTTCAAAAGCCTTTCCAACATTACTACTCAGTTGAATTCTTAACTCCAGAGAATGTAGTGCTGCATTCAAAAACAGAAATGAACATCAGATACCACAGAGCTGGTGTGCAAGTAATATATTAGCTACTCAAAGTCCCAAGTTTAAATTATGCTTATCTCAACCTCAGTGCAATTGTGGGTGGCACACAGTATAGGTATTCCAGTCAGCTTTTCACTTGTTAGCTCAACTTCTAATACCAGTATAGAGCAGTACAACAGATCAGCACAAACATACGCATACCTTTATGCACTAATAAACTCCAACAGTTTCCTGTATCTTTCCTAAGAAAGTCTCTTAGTTTTCATAGGCAAGAAAATAGAACACATATCTTCAAAGAAATAGAAAATGCCAGTTTTTGCGTAAAAATGCTTCACAGTTTTGGGTTGGGGTTTTTTTGATATTATTTTGAATATTTAATAACCACGTCTTTCTTTTGTCACCTCTTTCTAAATAGTACTTCCTTTGTCTGAAAAGGGGCAAAACAACAATAACTACTACCACAACAAAAACAGAAGTCAAGTCCACTCCACTATCTGGCTACTTTGTATGTGGTCAGCTCTTAATTGACATTAGTATTCATTAAATAACACATACGCTTACAGGTTGTTCTCTGTCATATCTGATACATTCTAGTATCCAGTATCTGTCACATCACACACTTTCTCAAGATAAATGAGACAAGTTTAAACAACAGTGAGATATGTGAATTATCCTGCTGTGATTTAAGAAATACTACAATAAACTTACATCATATTATCACAATGCAGTTCTGTCCACTGCAGTAATGCTGCAGACCCCTTCTATTTTAAAAGGAAACAAGCTTCCACTGACTACAAGAGCCAGCTGAAACTTCCGATCTACACTCACAGTAGGGGATCTTTTATAAAACTTATTTTTTGTAAATGACAAACAACACATCACACTCTGAAAGGCAGACCACCACAAGAATTCTCAAAGAAAACCTGACAGCAATCAAGCTCTATGTGTTTCTAGACAACTCTCCTTTTCCTGGGAGGCAGGGGATGAAGTGCAGTAATGGAGGAGTACCCTACCAGAATAAATTGCAGTTAAAACCCCTGTGGAATAACAATCACAGTATCTGAAAATCTGACATAGAAGACAATAATTTTAAGAATTCCATTTGCATGAGCAAAAGCCTTTGCATCAGTTCTCTCTTCAAATGCAAATTCAAATGTAACATGGGTGAGCAGACTAGAGATGCATCATTGATACATACAATGTGTTTCTACAACACTTTTATAATAATCTAAATTAATAATTTCTGTGATGTTTTTCCAACACTTCCTGAATATGTGTAGTGAGTAGAGGTGTAATACTCAAAGTAATTTGCAGTTATTGGCCAACTATGAATTTTATCACAGATTTCTCTTCTAAACACAAAAAATGGATAACAAATTTCCATTCTCATTTTGAAGAGTTGAAGCTTCTAGCCTTCACAGTTACACAGATAGCCTTGAAAAGTCTACAAGAAACCCAAAATAATTGTCTTGAGAAGCATGAGCACACAATCATTCAGAACTCCTTGGATTCTATGGCTACACTACTGTGGAAATTTGTTATTTTTCAGCCAGTATGACAAAATTCACTACTGCCATATCTAAGAGCCCAGCATTTTGATCTGCCTACAACTGACCGCACGTTTTCCACTCTAAGCCAGCACAAACTGGTTGGAACACAACACTTGCTTCCCACGTTGCTCCACAGCACCAGGCAGGTGGAGAAGCAAGCTGTTCAGAGATCCAAGTTTACAGCGCAGACTACACAGCTAAGATGCTTAGACAACAAGAGCTCCTACTGAGCCACAAGAGACTAGGAAAGCAATCCTTCAAAGCTTCTTTATTTCACAGCATGCACAGGCTAAGGGACATGCCAAGGTGCACTACACTACCAGCCTTACAATTAGTGAAAGTTCACAGAGCAGAACACATAAAAAACAACCCAAAGTCACAACGAAAGCAAGCCATTTCATCTGTAACTTTCAAAAATGAGTTGAGGATACCCAAAAAAAGTATTTCATCAGAATGGAATAAATTAACATTGCTACACACATGGTAGTTCTCATAGCAAAACCAAAGGATATTGTTCCAGAATTTGTCCCGCTGCGTTAACATACAGAGGTGACCTCGGGAGCCACTAGTGAATCTCAGGGATTATGCAAAACATGACTCAAGTCCTAAACAAGTCCACTAATCACTTTTTCACACCTTTTAAATGCCCAAATTGTATGTACAGGAAAACAGCATCTTAAATTTAATCTTTCCTCAAACCATTTGTGTATCTTAGAAGTTAAGAAAATAGTCAACAGTTCCATCAATCAACTGCTGCCTCTTTTCTGAAAGAATGAATAAAAAATAGAATTACTATAGTCTTGATACTCCCTACAGATGTGTTCAAACATATACAGAAGGAAATCCATTTCACTACTGTTATTTTTGAAGCACTAAATCACCTAATCATCAGTAATGAGATCCAACCGAAAAAGAAATTAGGTCAATACATACTATCTGGAAGTTTATAAGTTATGTGCCGGTGTACACTTATGCAATTACAATGTATGCAGCAACTAAAATAATTCCTGAGTGAATTTCTAGAAAACAGGTTACCTGGAAAACAGTTTCTCAGGTCTCATCAATTTAAAGTTAATTGTTAAGAGTTTTATAATAACAGTTGGGCCTTAAAGGATAAGAGGAAAAAACAAAACAAAACACAATAATAAACGTATCAGTTTATAAAAGCAACACCTCAAAGGCATCCTGCTTCTAGATGTTTTATGTAAATTCTTTCATCTTAAAAGATTATTTAAATCTTTAGATTACAAGGATAAGAAAACACAGATGCATTTAAGTACAGTCAGGTAAAGAACCTCAATTTTTTCTCGGAATACTACACAAATGTAAGTATTCTTAAATTCCATTGTCCTGACTTCTAATCAAATGCATGCTGACACCTACAGATAAAAAGTGGATTTACTGAATGGCATTCACATGACCTTAACCCATTATCTGTAAATTAATCTATTTTTTTCCTCTTTGTTCATCTCTGTTTGATCAAAGTGTTGAAGATAAACTTTGGCCTTCAGATTCATAAATGAAGTAGGAATTTTTTTACTTAAGCACTCATAAGGCATTTACCTCAAACACTTGCACTGGACCTACAGGCTTTAAGCCAGGAGGTAGAAAAGGATTCAGAGAAAGCTAGCAAAGCTGGATGCTCTATTCTGTCTAAATGTTGCAGGAACTGGAGTATGAAGACACCCTGAAATTTAGGTGGACAAAACAGTAAAACAATATCAACTTCTTAATTATGGAATCTTCAGAACGGAAAGAACAAAATTAATATTAACACAAATCAGTAAGATGAAAGAGAAATAAACATATATAACATCTCCACCAAGCAAAAGTGACTTTGATTTTAGAGACATTTAAGTTCATTTCCAGTAAATATGAAGTAGCAAATCCAATAAACAGGTATATAATCCAAACTCATGACAGCAATTCCTAATTAATTATCCGTTTAAATATCATTTGCCAATACCAGCAACTCATTCCTGTTTACATTTGCTACTGGCATTTATGCATAACACTTCTGAGTAACACTGATATCAGTGCTACTCAGAACTTTATTCCTGTTCTGAGCCAAACAGAAGAGCAGTAATAGTCTAAGTACCCTCCCTGAACAGGAGCTTTCCTTATTTCTCTGGTAGTGAGTAGAGGGAGAACCATGAAGAGTGAGGACAGGAACCAAGGAAGCAGAAAAAGATAATGAAATTCTAAAATTCAGTTTCATTAATCTTGATTAGTACAGAATTCTACTTTCACTAAAAAATGGCAGGGTAAATAAAAATGAGATAATGTCCACAAGAAAAATATGATTTCTTTAAATGTAAGAACAATAATAAAAGCTTAATACTCATTTGTAATTGGTTTACTAAAACATGCCATTTTGTTTTCAAAGCTGTGCTAGAATAACTGGCTGCACAGCATGAGTTCTGAATCTGAGTGACATTTTAAATCTTTTGTTCTACATTTATTAAATGGAAAGAAGTTGTGAGTGCAATTTATGAATCATATTCCGTCTCGAGTTAATTTCAATCCATGAGATGTTTCCCTCAGTTTGGTCATGTTAGCTACAGTTCTTGAAACTACTTTTTCACTTTTGTCATTACATTTTTCTTACTTACTTATTTTGCTGAAGTTGGTTTTTAGAATAAGTTATTCCATCTTTTTGGAAAAAAATCTGCTCTAGTCTGAAAAGCCTTTTAGAAGAACACAGACCATTCATGGTCGAAGCACAAAACCCCTAACATTACTAGACCTGCTCTACAAAGTAGTATTACTAAAATATACAAGCAAACTTTGAGTACACAGAGTACTTAGGAAGTAAAAAGAAGTTTTATATAGATCACAATTTTTCATATATAATTAAAAAAATTAGTTGCTTATTAATAATATGTATTAGGATGTTCATGTTTCATGACTACTTACTTCCAGATTCCTAAATTCAAGATGTCTTGCAGCATGGAAATAATCCTACCAAAAAGTCATCCAGGTACTGAACTAGTGTGTTCTCCCTTACCAGACACAGTGCATAATGGATTCTTCAAATAATCTATTATTTTCCCAACTTGGAAAATTATTTCATTGTACTACTATAACACAAACAAAGACTTAAGCTGCATTTAAAACATTAGCCAACTACTTTATTAAACCCTATGGTCCAAGAAATATGGTGAAAACATTCCACCTCTCAAAAAAAGTAAAATATCACCTACTCCAGCTTCAGCACTCAAATTCAGCAACTAGTCCAAAGCATTATTA
>VFFE01009204.1:433481-450823 GCA_008921705.1 Burhinus oedicnemus
GGGCGGGACAGACCAACCAAAACCACCTACCAGCAAACACAAAACAAACAACAACAACAACAAAAAAACCCTTGGGCAAATTAAAGCCCTAGAAACTGTCTTACTGGGAAAGGATTTCAAAGTTTTTATTTACATTTACACCTATATAAATTGAAAACTATTCAGTGAATTACACATTTGTTACAGTTTCTTGAATGAAGTTACCCTATAAACAAGGACTGCTTAGGGGGCAGATGTCAATTTAGCTTCTAGAATAGATGTGGACAAGCTTCTGCCTCCACAGTCATCTAGAGATTTGGCTACAGTCCTCCAAGGATGCCAAGATTTACTACATACGAGGCAGCATGAAAAAGCTGATCAGTTGTAATGAGTTATAATTCATGCACAACTGAACAGCTTGCTTTACCTTTCTTCCCACTCCAGTCAACTCACCTGAACTAACTCAACCTGTTAAACAAACTAAAAAAACCCCAACACAACACTTTTTGCTAGTTTAATAAGCTTACCCTGCACAATGCATGGCTCAGTGAATACCATACCATGGTGTAAAGGAAGAAAAAAGGGTAAAAAGGGGAAAGGTATATAGGACCAGGAACACCTCCTACCTCTTTTCAGCACAGGTAAGCCAACTGATCAGTTAAGGCCATAACAAAAATGCACCTTCACTTGAAGCAGACTTAGAACAAAAGAATCAAAGCTGTTCTTGTATGAACAGCACTAAATCAGGATGGAGATTTTGCGAAGTGCTGTCAATGCAAGAAAGCTGACTGTCAGCTGAGCTCAGGAGGTACACTGCCAGCAAGAGGTCAAAACTGAAACTGTACTTCAAACTCCACGTCACTTCCCCATAGTCCATGCAATACTGCTCTCTACAAAAATTCTTTCTGAAAACTGAGACGGACCAAATGATTAAAGGCAGCCAGCTCCTTATTGCTGATATGATTATACCATCTACATCTCTGTTGATGCATTGGTTACATGCTTCCAAAGGCTAGAATAACCTCCATACACTGCATGCCAATAGTAAAACATGGGAAGAC
Source organism: Burhinus oedicnemus (assembly GCA_008921705.1). Taxonomy (NCBI): domain Eukaryota; kingdom Metazoa; phylum Chordata; class Aves; order Charadriiformes; family Burhinidae; genus Burhinus; species Burhinus oedicnemus. The sequence goes on from VFFE01009204.1 coordinate 434,522, forward strand.
AAGAAGGGAATTAGCTCAGCCAACAGATTTAGAAAGCACTTCATTAGACAAGGAATTAATATCTTTGGGTTTTTACCTAACATCGTGTTTTTAAGAAATAAATATGATTTTGGCCAAAGTCTACATTACCACATGATCACATCCCAATTCCACTTCCGTATTTCAATACTCAAGCAGATGTTAAGGTGTATAAGTACCGTGGTGCTTCCTACAATGACTGCAAACATACAACAAAGAAAAGCTGTTAAATAGCAACCTTTTTGTAAATAAGTCTGTATAAAAGCATGAAATTTGAATATGATAATTGAAGATGATAATTCAAACTGAGTTGCTTTGACCAAAGAATTAAGCAAAAACATGGGGTTTAGCATCCCAGCTGACACATACCTACTATTTAATTGGCATCTGCACCCAATAATAGCCTTGTAAACACGCCTGGCACGTGACCTGGCTGCAGATGCAATCACGTAATCTCACCTCTAATCCTTCAGCAGCCTCTGGAACCACCATTGGCTTAAATTGAAAGGTGCCTGCAGTAGAATATTAAACCGACTGTAAACGGTTTAAAGTCATCACACTATACTGACACTGGGAATAATAAAGGGAACAATTCTGTACACTAAGTTTCCATTTATTTAACCATTCAAATAAATAGAAACAATTAACCAGCTCATCCCACAAATGTCAGAACACTCACATCAATCCAGCTAAGACTTTGGATTGCTCTTGCAGCAAAGGAAGGCAAATATTTTTATGGCAATGTGACACCATTATAAAGATCTGCTAGCTGGAAGATCTTAAAAACCTCAGAAATATGAGAAACTAAACTGTTATAACAGTCCCAAGAGAGCAATTTTTCCTCACAACCATCTTCAGTCACACACTCACTCTGTTTAAACATGATGTATGACAAAAAACAAGGATTACTTTTCCCTGCAACATTCCAGCTAAAATAATTTTTAGGATTACATATAGCTAAGAAAAACTCTTCCACCTCACAAATCACAATGACCATTTGTTACAGAAGCTTTTTTATTTACAGGGCAACATATCCCATGGCTTTAGGACTGTATTGCTTCACAGAGTAGGAAAGAGAGGTACAACAGAATTTAAAGAAGTTTTGTCAGTTCATGCAGGCATATTAAGTTCAACAAAGCAAAGGAAAGCAGTATTTAAAGTTGAGCTCAGCACGCTGCTGTCACTGCTCTGAATGACTGGCTATGTCACTAAAAACACAACTTCACGGTTTGGCAAGCTATCTTACAAGGAACATTCGTTCACTTGTATAAAAGATGATCAACAGATTCATAAAGCTCCTGGATGGTAGGAAGGCAATGTAAAGCACAATAAAGAGGTATACTGCAAAATAAAAACTAAAAACAAAGCTGACAAGCTATCACCGCTGACCAACTGGTCTCTTGTATTATGGTAAAGTTATACAAGCTCACCTGACAATTCTTGGTTCAATACTCCGGTCCATTTATCCATACAATAGCTACATAGATATGCCATTTGATGGCCTAGAACAGCTTGGAGTACTTAAGTGGAATGCAATTCATTAAAGCCAGCATGATGAGAAGACTATTATGTCACATTGATAAAATGGGAGTGTAAAACAATGAAGACATTCCTTCTCTCGGATGGTTTGTTGGGTTTTTGTGGTTTTTTTTTTTTCCTCCCATTAGCTTAAACTTAACCAATGGTCGGTTTTATCCATGTTTTAAGCTATTTCCACAGATTCTATAAATAAGGAATATTGTGACACAGTGTGGTGTGTCCTCATCACACAAAAGCGATATGCAATTCCGAGGTAAGAGAAACCTGGATGGAGGAAATCCAATTTTTGGCACAACAGTAACACTGCCTTAGAAACAGGACTCAAGCATAATAAGGTTTCGGCTGTGGTCAAGCATGTTAATGATACAGATTCTTACTAAAATTAAAAAATCATAATCAATCACTGTTCCCTCTTAGGCACGTGTTGTGTGTTGCTTTGTGTGCTCTGGCATTTGCTTTGGTTTTCTCCCTTTCATTACAGTCTGCCATCCTTGTGAGCCATCAACATCTAAATGGACTAGTCTTATCTATTTACTGTTCTTCCTCGTCCATCCATGACAGAGCACACACACACAAAAAAGTCATGGGAACAACATAAACAGTTTAATGTTTACAGAGATTAAAAAACCCATCAGACACTGAGACACCAAGCTGCCAGGCAAAAAAGGAGTTAGAAGTATTGCTCTACAAAGATCTAATACTTTCAAAACAAGTCATACATTATTCTATGGCCTTGGTCATGATTAAATTTCTGTCCTTTAAGGTAGGACTAGTATTTGACATGGTTGACTAAGGGCAAATCGTGCCTCACAAATCTGGTGCCCTTCTACGATGGCATTACAGCACTGGTGGATAAGGGAAGAGCAACTGACATCATCTACCTGGACTTGTACAAAGCATTTGACACTGTCCCGCATGACATTCTGGTCTCTAAATTAAAAAGAGACATGGATTCGATGGATGGACCACTTGGTAGATAAGAAACTGGCTGGATGGCTGCACTCCAAGAGTTTCAGTCAACAGCTTGATGTCCAAGTGGCAACCAGTGACGAGGGTATTCCACAGGGGCTGGTACTGGAACTGGTGTTGTTTAACATCTTCGTCGGTGACAGGGGCATTGAGTGCACCCTCAGCAAGTTTGCTGATGACACCAAACATACGCTGAAGGGAAGGGCTGCCATCCAGCGGGACCTGGACTGGCTTGAGAGGTGGGCCTGTGCAAACCTCGTGAAATTCAACAAGGCCAAATGCAAGGCCCTGCATGTGGGTCGGGGAAATCCCAAACACAAATACAGGCTGGGCAGAGAATGGATCGAGAGCAGCCCTGAGGAAATGGACTTGGGAGTCTTGGTAGATGAAAAGCTCAACATGAACCAGCAATGTGCACTTGCAGCCCAGAAGGCCAACCGTATCCTGGGCTGCATGAAAAGAAGCGTGGCCAGCAGGTTGAGGGAGGTCATTCTGTCCCTCTACTCCATGTTCGTGAGACCTCACCTGTTGGAGTGGGTCCAGAGGAGGCCCATGAAGATGATCAGAGGGCTGGAGCACCTCTCCTATGAAGACAGGCTGAGACAATTGGGACTGTTCAGCCTGGAGAAGAGAAGGCTCTGGGGAGACCTTACAGCAGCCTTCCAGTACCTAAAGGGGCCCTACAGGAAAGCTGGGGAGGGACTCTTGATCAGGGAGTGGATTGACAGGACAAGGACAGGTTTTAAGTCAAAGAGGGTGGATTTATGTTAGATATTAGGAAGAAATTCTTTACTCTGAGGGTGATGAGACACTGGAACAGGTTGCCCAGAGAAGTTGTGGATGCCCCATCCCTGGAAATGTTCAAGGCCAGGTTGGATGGGGCTTTGAGCAACCTAGTCTAGTGGAAGGTGTCTCTGCCCATGGCAGGGGGGCTAGAACTAGATGATCTTTAAGGTCCCTTCCAACTCTAACCATGCTATGATTTATTCCACTGCTTCGGAAGCAAGAGAAAAGGAGTGAAAAATCATCACTACCCTATATACAAGTCAAATCTCCACAAAGTATAATTTACTTTTAATAGCTACACGGTACATTACACCAGGAGATATTAAAAACTGAATGATGATGAGACAACTACTTAACTGGAACAATGATACTGATTTTAGCAAGTAATTCCTCTACCAATAGATCACAGAATCAGAGAATGGTTTGGGTTGAAAGGGATCTCTAAAGATCATCTAGTTCAACCCCCTTGCTGAGGGCAGGGACATTTTCCACTAGATCAGGTTGCTCAAAGTCCCGTCCAACCTGACCGTGAACACTTCCAATGATGGGGTATCCACTCCTCTGAGCAGCCTGTTCCAGCGTCTCATCATCCTCACCATAAGAAATTTCTTCCTTATGTCCAACCTAAACCTACCGTCTTTCAGTTTAAAATCATTGCCCCATGTCCTGTCACTACAAGCCTTGGTAAAAAGTTTCCCTCCACCTTTCTTATCAGCCTCTTTTATATACTGAAAGGCCACATCAGATACTGGTAAATACTTCATTAGGAATTCATGGTTCTCTCACTCCAAGGACCAACTAGATGTAGTTCTTGCTACATAACAAAGTTACAAGAGAAGTAAGTTTTCAAGGCAGTGAGACAGTTCAGGAATGATGCTACTATGCAACAAGTACTAATTTCCAGAAGAGTACTGCAGAATACTAGGTGAAACTAAAAGTTGTAAACACAAGTGAGTTTGTATGCCTCACAGATAATCCTGAGATTATCAGAAGTATCACGTTAGTACCAAAAGCTATGAGGACAATGAACTGCCTTTCTTATCAGGACATATGATACACGATTATTGACTGAATGTTTGTGAAATATAGGCTGTGGTTGGAAAAAAAACCCTGCAATGAACAAGCACACTGTCAGATTTCCTAACTCATAAACTCTAAGCATTGGCTCTGATAAAAGCAGTTTTCTAATGATGCAAAAATTTTTGGCCATTATATCCTATTTTGGAAAAACAAGCCAGAAAGGATACAAGAAAACATAAAATTGAGTATATACTATAAAGCATGGGAGAAGGTCTACTGCAAATCCATGGATCATAAACTTCAGCGTTTTGTTTTTTTAAGTACAGTCTGCTATTCATATTTTCAGGTTTAACAATTACTAGAAGCTGAGGTTTATACTAGAGAGAAACTTAGCTAACAAACTGCAAAAATACTGGACTGTTGTTTAATAGACAAATTGTTCCAGAAAGCGAGCTTCCTTCTCAGAGCTGCAAGATTAACATTTCTCAAGAAGAAATGTCTCTTGAGTATTGTTATGGAGGGAGAGTTATTTGCAGATCACCAGTCTGAATTTCAACCAGTTCAACAGGATTTAATGCTGTTTCTGCCTAAGAGATGTTTCATAGCTCCTACACAAGGTAAGTGATTCTCAGCGTTAGCTCCTGCTCCTCCATCACAGATTCATTATTACGTTTTGAATTCACTTGTAAAACACTCAGAACAGGCTTTGTTGCAAGATATATTTATTTACACTAGTCAAAATACAATGAGTCTTTCCACAAGGGACTTCCACACAATGAAACGCTGTACTTACTTCTGAGGAAGTTCAGAGCAGTAGTATTCACTAAAGCCAGAAGTTTCAAAAAGACTGAAGATAACAGTCATGATTTAAAAAATATGAACCAAATTGTAATTTGGTTTACCACATAGAACTTGTAAAATTTCAGAGTTAACTACACTCATAAATCAAATGTTACGCACTCAAATGGCTATTCACATAATTACCCTAAATGTCTCTCACTTTTCTTCACCTTCTCATTTTGATTTAGGCTTCTCCCTATTAAAAATTTTCGCTGTAAAAAAATCAGTTGCTACCAATAAAACTGAAAGAAACTACTGTCCTTCTGCAGAGTAAAAGCGGCATAACCACATTAGTCGTCTGAGCCTGTTGATCTTTCCATAAAAGGCACACTGCTGCACTTCATGCATTCAGGGCTATACCATTTGAATTTTTAACCAGTTATTTGATTTACTTGGATGGCTCAGTGAACAATTCCACAGCGAAGTAAAAGCTTGGCCATCCTCTCAGAGTCAGCTGAAGCTGTGCAAGAACTACAAAATTTAAATTCAGTCCTTTTAGTTAATCATACTATGAAATGGCGATAGGATGACTGATTGATGAGAACAGAAACTTTAAAAAAGAAAATGTAATTGTTTATGATATCAAAGAAAACTTGAACTATTTGAATTAAGCCATTCTTAAGGCAGAAAGAGGAGAAAAAGTTCTAAATCAACTGTTCAAACATCAGTTTTCCTGATGTATTCTGAAATATCACTGACAGACTTTAAGGATGGCTAACAGTAATAGTGTTGTAAACAACAGTTAAAAATAACCACTCATACGATTTTTCTGTTAAGTCTCTGATGAGTTTTTATATGACAAACTTTGAAAATACTCTGTATTGAACACACTGACTTTATAAAAAATTTCTGTTTTGTTAGTAACTACATATATGGAAAAGTGTTACAGGACAGAACACAGACAATTTCTGTAACACACCCCATCTTAAACTTTCACATTTTTCTGCGTAAGAAAGTGATTGCAAAGCATATTCATATCTGTAAAGGAGTATTCATTTTCCTGCAGAGATAAAAGGAGATACTAACTAGCATTAGTTTCAATTTAAATGACCTGTGTGAGTTTATTAGCAGCCCATATAACTGACAACAATGCAAAAAGCAGTATCTATTGCAAAGACTGCCTGCATACTGTATTTCCTGCAACTCTTACATCCAAACCAGTTGAGAAAGAAAAGAAAATGGTACCGTGAAGCACGAACGCTGTTTCTGGACTGACTACTACTAGCATCTCCTCACTTTGGCCAACTTAAACTAGAAAAAACCCAAACCCCTAGATTAGAAAGAAATGGAGTTGAGTGAGGGATGAGAAAACCTCATTTCAGGATCCTCAGCAAGCACATACTAATGGAGGATATGACTCTACACAGAGGAAACAGAGGAGGGAAGTGGACAGGTGCATATAAACAGGAACAAAAATTAAGACAGAAATAAGGAGGGAGTAGGCATATAAAAAAACAAGGAACAGACAGGAGTCAATACAGAACAATGCAAAAGATTATCAAAAGTACAGAGAAATACAAATCACATACTCCCTACACACCAGAAAACAACTTCCATTTTTGAAGTTTTGAATTAAGCTCTGGTGGCGTGACTGCGTAAATTTCTCTGACATGACTAATTGCTATAAAATATGGTGGACAAGTTATGCACCATGCCTGTCTTCTCTATCATTCCAGGAGAATTTGTTAAGATAAGGAACTGTAACACGAATGTTCCTTATTTTGTGATATCTTCTGACAAGTCTTTGCATGCATACCCACCCATAAGGGTGCCAAAAAAAGAGGTCATATTAAAAGGTTACACATAACATTAATCATATTTATTTTATAAGTTTATTGCAATATAATTATAACATTAATACATTGAGGTCATCTATTATCATACGTGTACACCAATAGATGCTTGAGTGTAAGCCATAGTCGAGGAATTGCTGTAGCCAATTTCCTAGCAAAACAGAAGATACCTTAAAATAAAAACATCATGTGCCAACATATATATACACACACACATGTGTATGTAGGTATATATATGGGTATATACACATGTCACATATACCCTAGATTGAGCTTTTTCTCTGTCTTCTTCCCTCCCCCCCCCCCCCCCCCCCCTCCCCTTTTTTCTCTTTTTGATTTTGCTTTTGGGGGCAGAGAGGGAAGAGTACCTTAAAATTAGATTTTTGTTTCTGCAACATAATTTATTTTCTCTTAAGGCCACATTCATCTTCTATTAAAATTATTTTAGGATGAAAAATTTTATCTCAGCTTAGCCCCAGACTGACTTTCTGGGGAGATGTGCCTTAGATACCATACAAATGCAGACATTTTAAAATGCTTTCATTCTGCACTGGCTTCAGCCTTCTCTATGAAGAATACTAATAGTATACAAAAAAAGTCGGGTTGAAGGAAAGCTGTGGGTTTCCTGCTTTCCACAGGCAAGGTCTATGTTATAACTGTTGCAGAGAGAAACCTTGGTAGTGTAACATAATGTTTAAACAACTGACACTCAGATAAAGCTGTAGCTGCCCTGTCTGTGGAACTGCTTCAATGGCAAATCTCCATGAGGAAGTCTAGATATTTCAAACCCACTTGTTCCATAATCTTAGGCCAGAAATAGGACAAGCCAAAACAGATAACGGAAAGACCAGAATATGAATACAGTTGTTCATCCTAAGATGCACTGATGCATTCCTGCCAAAATTCTTGTACAGCTTCAAAGGACTTGAACAGTATCCAATAGCTTTACTTGATAAAAGCTTTAGAGTGACCTCTTCCTTACAGAGAGTCTGGCACCAAATCAGGTGTTTTAACACCAGAGAGGGCAGGCTGAGAAACTACAGATAACAGCAGTAAAAAGACAGTCACCAACACTGAACTTTTCCACAAACAATAATAATTTCTGTTTCACACTGCCAAATAATTTTCGTGTTCTTATGTGTGCACTGGGCAGAGGACAGGATTAGAAACTGATTTTTCTAACAATTTAACATTAAACTAGAAGCTTTATGAATTACAATCATTCATATGTCACTCATAGCTACATAACAGCACAAACTGATTCTAAGGACCATGCTTTACCTGTCTCTCAGAGGCTTTCATTCATGACTTCGGTAGGTTAAGGAAAATTGCAGTCCTGACACCTTGGTTACTCAATGACATTGTCTGCAAAGGCAGGTTGTCACTATTCAGGTCATCAATCATAACATTTCTTTAATTTTGTTGGTCTGGTACAAGGCCAGAGAATTTCAAATCCAAGTGATGAAATTCATGCAATTCCTGGCAGGAACATGCATGACTTTTTACATACAACTGAGTATAAAAAGACCAATTTTGTGATGATGGAGCTACAGCCCTCTTTCACAGAGCCTGTGATCACAAGCTATACAGGAACATGTTAAAAAACCCTGTGGCTTTAAAATCAGGCTTACAGCATAAAATTAAACAGAAGGAGGTCTTTTACTACTGGCCAGTCTTTCTGCAATTGACACTGCATGGCTGCCTGATGGTGAAGTGACAAGCAAATTTCACTTTCATCAGGTACAGTTACAGAAAAAAAAAAAGGTATAAATCTGAATGAGACAAAAATGAACGAAGCACATTTTCTGAAACTTTCAGGAATAAGTCGTATTTGGCTTTTCAAAGCATTTCACCCAAAACTCTGTATTCACAATTTCAGTTTTTAAAATACCTTATTTTTATTCTATATGACAAATATTCTTCCAAATGTAAGTTAAACACTTAAAGCAATCAGCATGTCTCTAAAGCCAGATCATTTCCACACTATCTGCCCTACTGTACTCCATTAAGGTTGGTGGGATAAACTGCCCTGATTTCATTTCCCTTTTAGGAAGCTATCCTCATAATCCTGTTTTAGAAGAAAGAAGGGAAAAAAAAAAGGGCTCAAAGACAGCTTCAACTTAAAATAGTTACTAACTTACTCTGCTCTTAAAGAGGTTTGGATTATTTCACTTCTCTAAAACAAGATGATGCTGTTCAGCAGCTCAAGGTAGGTACAGACCTCTCCATTCTTATGGGCTATATGGGGTCTTGTGAATAACTTGGTAAAGCAATAGCAAAAGAAATGCTTGAAACATTCTTTACACTACATTAAAATTGGCGTAGTTTTTGTGCTGTGCTCAGTGCTATTTACCTTCACAAGAATGGAAGAGTGCAACTGATATCCATCCAATACTTTGGTTGCAGATGCAAGCTAAAACTTAAAAGTCTTTCACCTGGTATGGTACAGTGGTTTCATTGCTTAGATGCTGCAGCAAAGGAGATGTGGTATTAAGTTAGCTCTTTAACCAATATCCAAATTTCTTTACTGTTAAGAAGAGGCAGTGTCCATGTTTTGCTCAGACTAACAACATGAAGCTCTTCATTCAGACGCTAAGAATTTCAATCTGAAACACAGGTCTTTTAGTCTAACTGTCCGGAGTCTTAGAAGAGCTTCATTTGCTGATAACATGGGGGTTGGGGGGGAATCAAGGTCATATATCTCCCCACAAATCAAATGCAGTCTTGTATACAACAGGAGGTCAGACAGAAAAGAAATCTAAAGTTTAAAATAATTTGAAGTCATCCCCATTCCAGTCAAACACACTGCCACCAGAGTACTCCCCTGAAGCCAATAACTGACAGATAGCATCTGCCCTAGACACAAGCAGCACAAAGTGAAAGATTTGTATATTACAGAACCAAAAAAGCAGTTGAAAGCAAAGATACATCAAAATAACATTGTAATCTGATGCCTTGATTCTGAAATCACAGCGTGAGTAGTCACACCCTCTGCTTAACCAGCCCAGTGACTTCTTCAGAATTCTCACAAGCATTAAACACAAACAAATCACAACTCCAAGCATTTGCATTGACCTGGGCTCAAGTGTATGCTTTGGGTTTTCTGGGCTTTTAGAAGAGAGGGAGGAGAGGGAAGGAGCTGAAAATCTTTGACATTTACAGTGCTGCTTAAGCACAAGCCTTATTCAGAAGGGTATGTATTTTTTTCCTCCATGTCATTCTTTCCCTATAGGATGGAAAACAATGCTATGCTTCCAGACAATAAAACGTTGTTACTTTATTTTGAAACAGAATTCAGAGCTATCTGAAAATTAAATATAAACATACTTCTAAAACACTATGAATAAGCACATTTTAAGAATAATTCTGCTAAATCACAGAATCACAGGGGCTGGAAGGGATCTCTGGAGATCATCTAGTTCAACGCCCCCTGCCAGAGCAGGGTCACCTACAGCAGGTTGCACAGGATGGCGTCCAGGCGGGTTTGGAATGTCTCCAGAGTCGGAGACTCCACCACCTCTCTGGGCAGCCTGTTCCAGTGCTCTGCCACCCTCAAAGGAAAGAAGTTCCTCCTCATGTTTAGATGGAACTTCCTACGTTCAAGTTTGTGCCTATTACCTCTTGTCCTATCACTGGGCACCACTGCAAAAAGACTGGTCCCATCCTCCCGGCACCCTCCCTTTAATTATTTATAGGTATTGATGAGATCCTCCCTCAGCCTTCTCTTCTCCAGACTAAAAAGACCCAAGTCCCTCAGCCTTTCCTCACAAGAAAGATGTTCCAGCCCCCTCATCATCTTTGTAGCCCTCTGCTTTACCCTCTCCAGCAGTTCCCTGTCCTTCTTGAACTGGGGAGCCCAGAACTGGACACAGTACTCCAGGTGTGGCCTCACCAGGGCAGAGTAGAGCGGAAGGATAACCTCCCTCGACCTGTTTGCCACACACCTCTTGATGCACCCCAGGATGTCATTGGTCTTACTGGCCACAAGGGCACATTGCTGGCTCATGGTCATCCTGTTGTCCACCAGGACTCCCAGGTCCCTTTCCACAGAGCTGCTTTCCAGCAGGTCAGCCCCTAACCTGTACTGCTGCATGGGGTTATTCCTCCACAGGTGCAGTACCTTACACTTGCCCTTGTGGAACTTCATGAGGTTTCTCTCTGCCCAACTCTCCAGCCTGTCCAGGTCACTCTGAATGGCTGCACAGCCTTCCGGTGTGTCAGCCACCCCTCCTAGTTTTGTGTCATCAGCAAACTTGCTGCTGGTACCCTCTTCCCATCTGTTACCAGCAGGCCTGGTGTCCTGTAAATCCAGCCATGGTCAAAGAACCCAAACTCCTGCCGGTAGCACCAGTCTCAGAGCCAGGCGTTGATCTGCTGGCTTGTGTATTTAAAACTTGTTTTTTGATACCTGAATGGCCAGATGAGCAGAGCAATGCTGTAACAGACCTGTTCAGTTAGACTATAAGATCACATGCAAACACTCTTGTTCCTTCCCATTGCTGGAGAAATATGCAAATTAAGTATTTAGATAACTCTGTAAGATGCTTGTTCCTTTGATTCATCATCAGATTTAAAAAAAAAAAACAAAGATAATTTACCTTTTTAAAAACCCTTATAATACAAAAGTCATTGACTCTTACCTTAACGACCATTTCACATCATGAGTTATCCATTATAGTAAATCAAATTCAGTACTGTTTAAAGTTTGGGGTTTTTCTTGGCTAAAAAAGAGTAGAATCTTTTTCAAAACACTATTTACCTGAGAACCACAATCAAAAGAATCCCCAGTTACCAGATTTACATAATAGCATAGTATTTTAGCAAACTTTTCTGCCAAGGATTACTAGGCTCCATTCAGGGGATGCACAAGACCTTGGATACTCTAGTCCCACTAATTGTCCATTATTGTATAAACAGCTTAACCTGTGGAATTATTCTTAATTCAACTACCTTATTACATATTTTGTCTAATTTTAAAGCTAAATAAAAATAAATTTCACACAAATCTGAACACTTGTAAAAGAAAATGGACATTCAACTCTCTGTATGACAGTCAGGTTACTGAACACTGCTATAGCAAAACAACCTTTATCTCTATTCTGTAGCTTTACTGTTTGCTTACGAAGCCATCCTGCTTTATACAACTCTCTGAAAAGAGCAAAAGGAGAAGTAATTTTCCTTACAATAGAGGTAGGTTAGCACAAAACCTGGTAATACATTGAAGATGCTTTTAAAATACCACTACTTTAAATTCAGACCCTAAAAAAAAAAAAAAAATAAAGCACACCTGGAATTCAAGACCTTCTTAAGAACACAAAGCTGTATATAACCTTTACAGAGATGACATTTTTCACTTTTATACTATAGTGCTATGCTGGCTATTATGAAACAGTACTTGAAAAGAGAGAAACATTCAATGTAGTAATCAATGGGGTGTAAGAATACTGAAATGTTAGTTCCACTCTGACATTAAACTGAGACATACACAGAGTGTGATCTATCCAGCATAACTAATCTTCAAAAAGAGAGAAAGAAAACATACAGACATTAAGAACTCAATGCCCATCTTGATCTGTACCGTTTATTAGCAACATTGTAACTTTGTCTCATCTTCTTATTACATACTGAATTTTGCCAGATGTATTTCAGCTTCTCATGTCAATAAAAAGGCTTCGGTGATGTTTTTTCTGGCAGTTGTGCACACAAGCCTCTTGGAGACTAATACCACAGTGCCACCTTTTAAGCACTGACTGACACAGCACACGAGTCGCTGACCAACTATCCACCTCTTACAGAATAAGAGATACTCAGAACGGATACTCAGTACCACAGAGCCATCTACACTATCACGTCGGATTTACATCATTTGTCTGAAGCTGGATAGACAAATTTGCATAGTAATACTAGCATATTCACTATTTTAAAGCCTTTCAAAGGACAACTTTGACTAATTCTTTAAGGTTTGGCAGAGTACAGGAACCTATTCTAGAAATGTTTTCAACCAACACCTTCAACATTTGCATACGTGAGTCTAAACAAGTATTTCAACTCTCATCTTTCCATTTAGAAAGAATGCTTCGCACATGTGAATTAGCACCATGACATCACCACACATTCAATCTCAACAAAACGATTCCTGGTCTTTCACAAGAACAAGGCAGACTAAAATATCGTCTGAAGGGTGATACTAGCTATTATGCCCATACAGAAATACCAGTCTACAGAAAATTTACCTTATATAGATAACTGAAGGATAACTCCAACTTGTAAAAAAAGACAAATAATACCAGAAATGTTTGGCAGGGATTTGAAAGTAATACCCTAATATCAGTTTACTGCACTAGGCAGCACCATCAATTTCCAGTTTAGCTTTATTTTTCCTGTTTGAGTAAAGACAGTAACAGGGACAGGAAAAAATACTGCAAAACCACAAGTCACAGATATTTATACCTTGTAACTTGAAACACTTGTAGTCAAAAGTAGTCCAAAAGGTGCTTATGAAAAAGTTTGAGGCTTTGTATAAACTCTCTTGGTTTCACACTCCATTTGTCACCTGCCTTTTAAATATATAACAAAAGTAACCCTTTCACTGCAAATACTTTTACTGACATTTATGTGTGCACACACAGGTACATAAACACCAGGCACTGCACCTACTTCAGCTCACAGCAGTGGAAGGAAGAGCATCACACAGACACTCCTAGAGCAAAATGTGTCATACCATAGTTGAGTTGGATGACTAAGCATACATGATAGACTTGATATTATCCAAAATTTACTAGATTGGATCATTTACTCAATGTTTGAATCATCACTAAAATATCTCTGGTGTCAAAGAAGTAAACCAAAGGCTTTTGCTTGTATTGTTAGTGATTTTGCTAAAACATTTCGGCTGTCGAAGATTTGAACTATCATCCCACTTGAAGATACAGCTCTTGGAAAAAAGCTCAATAAAACATCTTCTTAAGTTTCATGTTTATTGTGTGCCACAGTACATAAAGAAACATGTAACTCTGACCCCAACCAAGAATATTTCTGCAGGTCATACTTTAAGGCTACTTACACTATTTAAAAATACATACAAAATGAATCATCACAGGTTTAAAGTCAGGAGAAACCATCTATAAACCAGTGCAATCAAAAACTTAACTTTGTTTAAGCACTACATTTTTGAGAGGGGACAGAAAGAGACAAACTATTACCAGACAACTTTAAGAATCATACTAATGTATTCTCTTGGATGACTTCAATGGAATCCTTTACCATTAGGATTACCATTTAGCATTACTCCTCTGCAACTCAATGGACAGACATCAGCACAGACATACCACCAAAGCTGGGTGAAAAAGACAGACGACGCTTTTTCACAACACCTATTCAACTTTCTTGTCTTCCTCAAGATGACGACTAATGGAAGGAAAAAGGAGCCTCGATGACATCCAGGAAACAACAAGAATGGACACAGATATCACAATACCCTCTTTATATTTATCTGTAATGACTTGTAGTGAAGGTTATGATGCAAGCCAGATAAAAACACATCATAAAAGTATAGTTTCATAATAAGCATCCATCACATTTATCCAACTCACTGTACCTAAACCAAAATATTTAAGATTAAAGGCAGACTTAAATGCTGCTTTTATTATCCTTTACTAACGTGCAAAATTTGATACGTTAGTAATTTTATGGATGAATTGAGACAGTTTATATATACATTAATACAGGCTGTTACGGCATTCTTCATAGTGCTGCTATCAACTGACACCATTCACAAGACAGCACAAAGGGCAGGCTTCAACAAATGTTGTGAAATACTTCATTTTTAAGAATCCTGTTCCTCTCTCACTACTAAGAGGAAACGAATTTAACATTTCTTCTTTTTACATGAAATATGTTAACTGAAAATATGATTGGAAGGGGCAGAAGAAAGTATTGCTCTTCTCATAGATGCAGAAAACAAAATTACAGCTATCAGAACAGACACTGACCTTTGACCGTGCAGGCTTTACCTGGAAGTTTTAAGAGTTGTTTTATACTAAGCTCTCTGAAAACTGAGCTGGTCAAGTAGACCTGTTACAGAACATAAGCCTATAAACAATTACTACTCAATTTTGTAACAGTGAACACCAGCACTAAAAATAACAGATGCCTATCAATACATCAGCAGGACGGGTTGGCCTATCCACTCTCAATATTTATTTAGAATGGAAGAAGAAGGGAAAAGGGAAGCTACTGTACAACATCAAGCCGAAAAGTCTTGAAATGTAGTTATTACAAAATCAGTTATAAAAGCATTACGAATAGCTATTTTTTAGCTAATTTCTTTATTTAGCTAATATTTACTGTATTCATTAGCTATGAATATATTAATAGAGTACTAATAGCATCTTCAAATTAGTTACCACCAAAACCTTCAAAGACAATTTTATGCATATTTACCTGAACATGGTGTCTTGATTTAAGTTTTTACACTACCTTCCAGTGTGGCATACCTGGACCATTCAATTTTTGGTCACAGGAATTCTCTATCGAACTCCAAAGTACAGTTATTCTCAAAGCACCTAAGCAACTGCCTTTCCTTCTCCTTCTTTTCTCCTTGCTAAAGCAAGGGAAAGAACAGCAAACATTACACTACAAGTTTGAACGAGAGGAAAACACACCAACTGCACAGTCAACCACTACCACTGGAACAGTATCAAGCCACGAATAAGAGTAGCATCCTTCCACCATATCCCACCTAGATTAAAAAACAAACCAAAGAAAACTCAAGCTATTCTTCCCAATAGCCAATATAAACAACCGATAAGATCTCAAATCTGATCTGAAGAAAAGACTCTGGACAGAGCATAAGCAAGGCCTTGCTACTTTGGGGGGCCTTCTACCTCCAGAACCAAACCACAACAGCAGCATCATCATACCGCAGCCAACATGACGAAGAGGCAGTAGCAGCTCTTTTACCTGTGAATTTATTTGGGGTTTTTTATCTTTTTTTTTTTTTTTTTTTTTTTTTTTTTTTTACACAGCAAGAACAGCATCTGTGGCCCAGCAGACACCACAGCCCCTGCTAAGTGGGCACCTGCATCGGATCTCCGGGCGGTCAACCTGCCACCCTCTCCAAAGGGCTCCAAAAACAAAGACCAAAGTTTCCTCGGCTCGGTGCGTGGGAGTGCGGCAGCAAAACAACACAGCCAGGACCGACACGAGCACCCTCCCATCACCACACCCCTGCCCCCGCACAACCCGGCCCCGGCGGATCCCCCCCCCGCCGCCGGGACACTTCGTCTCCCCCCAGATTGCCGACGGGGAGCCGCCAGCTCCAGTCCGCTCCCACCCC